>JABFPT010002053.1:0-11269 GCA_022817245.1 Nixonia krombeini
TTTAACATACATCAAAGAGGTGTGACATTAATTTACTACTATTTATGACATTATAATGCAAAGTAACTCGTTATTAATTATTTATAATTTGTTGATGTTAGCTAATGACCATGTTAAAATGTTATGCTTTATGACAAACTACTTACACTTTTCACATGGAAGAACGTACCTCTAAAATTCTTACATCTTAATTTTTTAGAAAATTTCATATTGCTTTTTCATTGTCAGTCGCATTTTTCATAAAATTCAACAGAAATACAAAGGTTTGCTGATTTTGTTCAAATAATATTTCGCTGTCTGAGAATTTTATGTTATTTTTTTGTGGAAAAGTAATGTACTACTGATTTACTTTCTTCGTCTGACTCGTAAAATAAAAATGGCTTTGACTTTTAAGACACAGCATTTTGAAGTATGCGCGAAAATCGTAAACGTGTAACTGCAGAGGAAAAAGTTTTAGAACAATGTTTTCAGGAGGAAAGGAGTAGAAAACATTTTCATATTATTAACCTCGTTGGTCTCTTGAATAAAACATGTGTACATTACAGTCTTTTTGTATCGACTATTCATACGAGGAAAAAAACTCCTCGTCGATTCGCAAATTCAATAGAATCTTCCAATTACTGGAAATCGGAAAAAACAACGGATTTTAATCGACCATCAGTAAATGTATACCAACATGGTTGCGAAGTTAAAGATTTCGTTCGAAAGATGAATCGTTCTTCGAAACTGTGCCGTGAAGTTGCGCATGTTTGCCACGTATTTCAGCGCGGTTCCCTTCAACTGTTCACTTCCCTTCATTTATCAAAGTGGCGAAAATGCGTTAAATCCATTAAACTAGTTTCATAATTTATTCTCTGTATTTTTCTTCCGAGCAACCATAGGGAAATGAAAGATCCGATTCGACCCACATTAATACGACGCGCGAGACTAGCAGCAATAATAATAACCGCCGAAAATAAGCGTTCTCGTAACTCCGCGTCCGACCCGCCCTTTCATTCACTACCAACTTTTAAAAACCAATTAAACTCGATCCCAAAGTTCCCCTCGCCTTCTCGGTGTTCCCCAGTTTTCCGACAATCAACTTCCCATAACGCTCAACCTCTTTGGCCGCGGTGGCAAACGAGGCAGGCGGCTGAGTCGTCGCGATGGTTGTCTCTCCCCTCCCCACCACCTTCGCAGTCGGCACGTGTTAAAATCGAACAATCCACTCTTTCGACCTCGCGGCCGGGCAAGATCCACCATTGCAGGAGATCAGTTTAGAGTCTCGCTTCGGAGAAGTTGTGCTTTCGAGGGTTTCAAAGGTGCTTCGTCGTAAGTGGTGGGGAGGATATTGACTGGGAGGCGGCAAGTCCGCACGCGGACTAGTGCCCCTCCCCGCACCCCGCTACTTTCGTTCACCTCCCGCAAACTGGGATTCCCCTCCGTCGTTGCACCCGTTCCCCACTGCAGCTTTTACGGTGTTTTCCCGCGCGCTTGGCGCCGTCGCGCAGCGCTGTGCGGTTCTCGCTCGCAATATGCTTCCCCATCCCCGCCAACGGCGTCTCTCCCTCCAGGCCGTTTGGTACCGTCCGAGGATACCCGATCGCGCTCTCGTGCAGCGCACACGCGGGCAGAGCCTCGTGTAACGTGCGCGAATGCGGGATCATACGCCGGGAAAGAGGAAGATGGCTAGAGGGTCCTGAGGCACGTCTTCGCCGAGAGCTGCAGCGGCTGACTGCCGGCTGCGTTTCTGTGTATGCGCGCGCTTCTGGGGCGGAGGGGGGATCGGCTCTTACGCACGGTGAATTCAGCGATTGTCAGTGCTGCCACGGAGCCGCGGTGGGTGGCAAGCCAGAGAGCCGAGTGCACGAGAAGGAAGGACAGAGCGTGCGAGAAGGGAAGACGGAGAGCGCGACGAGGATAGATAGGAGGGCAGAAGCAGGGGGAGAGGCGGAGAGAAGAGAGAGCAGGAGCGAGAGCGAGAGAGAGCAAGAGTGAGTGAGTGAGAGAGAGAGAGAGAGAGAAAGAGTAAAAGAGAGGTGTGAATGTGTGTGTACGTGTGTGCGTTCGCGAGGGTAAAGATGACAGTGACAGTGCGGTGACTATCGGGAAGATGGACGGACGCGTGAGTGACGCTGGTCTGCTGGCGAGCCGCGAGAAAGGCCGAGGGTCGCGATGAGGGAGAAGTAACGACCGCCTGCATCGCCTGGCTTCGGCTGACACGTCGTTGGTCGGTCGGTCGGTCCATTCAACAATCGCCGTCCGCTCTAGCCATCCTCGAGCGTCCCCCGCGTGACGCTTACCGCCAGTCTTTCGTCAATCTTATAAACACGCAGCCGATCATCGGCGGTTACCCATCCTCCGTCAGAAGCCACCAAGCAGAAGCCGCCCCCATGCAACATGCAGATGATCCTGGTTGCTGGCGGGTGAGTCCATCGTGTCTAGCCATGCCCAACAACCACCACGCTCGCAGAATCTTGGTTTTTCCATCCGCTTCTTATTCTTCTCCGCGACCATCATCCTCGTCATACTTTCACACGCTTCCGCAACGAACCATAAGCTGCTTCCACAAAACACAAGGTTGAACGTGGGTTGACGGCGCCGGAAAAACGATCTGCAAGTTCCTCTGGATAACGCGACCCACTCGCTGGCGAACGAGCCCATCGGACCCGCCGTTGTCTCCAGGATGTTTCACGACGTCAGTTTCGGTAGGACTTTATTAATTAGCTCGCCGGGTGTCCGCTTCGACGGCGAGTCGAAACGAGCATCGTTATTCACGACCGGGATTCACCGTACGGGACAGTACACCGGAGAACGTGGGAATTACGATCAGCGACCTCGACAATCACCCTGCTACCAATGGCGCTGATCATGTATCTGGATAAATGTCCTATTTGGTAGCCAAATAAGAGGATCACGGTTCATCCGATGCGGAAAGTCGATCGATGGTGATAAAACGGTGCCCATTTCGCATCGTGCGTCACGTTCCCGCGCGCCAAACAGTGCCCGGATCGACGATACATGTAGCGAGCGGGAAACCGCACACTTACCTTTTTCTCGCAGCCAACAAATTACGCCGAGGAAAGTGCAACGGTCGATTCGCGAGCTTTCGTCGCGCGACTCGTTCGGGCACACGCGCTCACGCCGCCTGGCACCAGACTTCACGTGTTCGCCGTGATCGATTGCCCGCCATGTCCTTGAAAATTCGAACCCGGAAAGAATTCTTGCGTCCGACTAGAGAAACGACGTAGCGAAATTGGGTCAAACTTCGGGAACGTTGGCGTTCCAACTCGCGGGGGCTGATTTCGATCGCTCTTTTCGAACAACTCGAAATTTCGTCCACGCCGGAATCGATAACCTCGTTTCGAACAAATCCGTTACAGCGGCGTTCGATTGGAGCGAAATCGCAACCCGCCGAGGCAGTGGGATTTGCAGAACGTTTCGCCGACCCTTTAATGCGTAGTGTGGCAATCGGCACCGAGGAGCACAGTGATGTACGCCGGATAAGCGGACGTCGGGCACAGGTGCGTTTTTCATGGGCTATATCGGTCTCGCCGCGCGAAACGGCCTTGAGCGAATCGAAGATGGACTATGCGTCACCATCTTTTTCCCTCGGCGTGCCGCTCTTTCGCGAGCCATCGATCCATAGTCGAATTTCGAGGCAGTCATCCCACGTTCGCCTGGCCTTTCCATCCCTTTATTAACTACCCGCGATCGATTTCACTCACCTTTCACACAACGCCGGGACTGTCCTCAATCAATGGATTTTCGCTGAATTTTTTGATCCTTGTATCTTCAACGTCATTTCGACAATTCGCGGGTTTGTCGTGTGGAAATAAACAACCCTCGTTCGCAGACGTTTGTTCAGTCCGGTCGCGTTATTTGAATAGGAATGCGAAGTCCGATGCATTCATTTACTGATTTGCTATAAGAGGTCGATTTGCCGCTTCTATCAAAGTTCGCAAGTTGTAGAAAATGCTGTTGAAATTTGTTAGAATCGTGGAAACAATTACTCGGCTTTACTGCACTTCTGTTTCGATCCAGCGTAATGGATGGGAACGGAATTGTGGTGCCATTATTGAGAAAATAGTCGCCCCTCTAGTGTCACGTGGAAACAGTTAACGATACGAGGGACGTGTTGTTATGATTGGTCGATGTTTCAATAATGCACACATTGTTATGTGTACGAAACCACGATCTTTCGTTCCCATCAATTCTTCATGATTACTCACCGAACATTTCGTTCCCATTTTTGCCATATTTGAATTCGCGTTCGCTATTACGCAGCGGCTTTTGTATTAAAAATGTAAACGTGAATATAAACGTGACGCTTCATTTGTGCCAGCTTTTTCTCGGTATCCATTAAATTAATTAATGAATACCTTGCTACACTTTTACAAGTATATTTATGTGGGGAGCACGTTCACTTTCGATGTTACCGTTATTTTACTACGTCATATCGCGAGAAATGAAGTCATGTTCGCGTTTGTATGCGAAAAGCAAATTAGACAATTTATGGAAAACAGACGTGCAACGTAATCAACTATTTTTTATTACTGTCAGCAAGAAAACGTATCGCTTACCTGTCAAAGCTTAGAAGCGCTTCGTCATGATGTGATCATCAAATGAGCATCGTACGACGATCGCTCTCTTTATGTCCGTGGAAAGCAATCATTTAAATCGGGAAATAATTCTCCGACTGAAGAACCGTGAAATCAAGCAATTATTAAACAATGACTTTACCATACGTTTTACTTTTTAGTTTTAGTATGTATTAAAAAACATTTTTCTTTTGTACGTATACAAAGGACTGTTGGCATACGGTAGTATAGCTTCTTTCACAAAGTACCCATTCTGCAAACATTTTTTTATGGAATACCGCGCTTACATGTTTAAAACTCGTTACGAGCGTGCAACTTGCACGAAAAATCGTATCGTGTGAAACAATCGCTTTTGCCATGCAAGCGAACTTATACGAATTTGATTTTTTCTGCATAAAAGAGCACAGTTACATGTGCGTTCCAAATTTTCTGGAACAGATAAATCAGGCATTGACGATAGAACACGTTTCTATCCGTATTTTTCCGTACCGTCGCATTTCACGGGCCAATAACTTAGCACTATTCTTTATTAAATACGTTCAGCACGCTGTTTACAACTCGCCAGCGTTACTTTTTCCCCTGTTTTATCCATTTCGCTGATGTTCCCCGGGGATGTGTACATTCGAGACTGCGCGGTACATGTAAAACAACAGTTGCACGGGAAAAGACCAAGATTTCATTAAACAATCGCGGATGTAAACAACACAGCCAGCTTGATGACGTAAGAGGAATTGTAGCCAATTCGGTTGGGAAAATATAGCCTGAGTGGTTCAACATGTTATTGTAAACACAACGTTACACGCGTACTTTGAGGCTGGCTGGTGATTCGTTCGACGACCTCTCGGGCCAATATATAAATATATATATGGATATATATATATACATATGTGTTAAATTAAACATTATAATAAATTAATTTGTATTACGTCTTCCATGAACCACCTCATTAATAAATGGGCAAAATTGACGAAGTATTAAATAAATTATAAATTTTTGATTACAATAAAGTCCTTAGTGAGGTTAGGTTGGATTAGGCTAATTCGAGCCTATGTATATTAATTTCGCTGTGTTCATCTCTGGGAAACGTCGTTATGAATTTATCAACGTTGCATCTTTCATGAGCCATCTAATTAAACAGCCGAGAAGTATAAGGATTGAAACAAATTGGTTATCTTCGTTCACGATTCATCTCGTTTATAATGCATTTTATAATGTATCAATTGCGATGGTAATAATCGTTCTTAATGATTTAATACGCGACAGTAGCGATGCTTTCATTACTCCGATTATCGCCATCAGATATTGTTAAATTATTTCAAGGCCTTATCACGCTGAGAAGAGATTTTTACACCTAGACGTGCAGTTTTAACGCCTCGTAAGCGGCTTAGTTAATCCTGAAAGACAAGGTAACTTACCGGCTACCATTTCTCTTAACCATTAGTCGTCTTACGAAACGCGTGATTTTCAAAAAGGAGTGGCATTGAATGAACGATGCGGGATAAGACGTACAACCGTTTGACTTTTGATTTTTAAGAAAACAGCATTTCTTCTTAACGCATTATTTGTATCAGTTATTAGTAAGTAATCGGATACTTGTCACCTCTCATTTTTTATCGTTCATCGACCGCGCATTAAAATAAATTCATTAACAGAATTAAACTGTGGAACGGTGAAGAGCGTCAGTGCGCTCGGTGTTTACTTCCGTTTGATTAAATTTCGCGCAAGTTTGTAAGACAGACGAAATAAATAAAATGACGGTGGAGAACGCGGAGCAGCATAAATATCGATTCTCTGCGAAGAATAATACGACGCTCGTTGTTCTGACGCTCCAGATTATCCCGTATCAATTACGAAGACCCAGTATTGCCCTTCGATATGAAAGACTGCGACGTTACGTAACGCACGGGATATCACTTACGTCATTTTATCATGCAAAACTGCGATATACCCCGTTGGCCCATCTGCCGCATTTGCAATTGCAGAAATGCGCGTTTAGTTAGCGGCCTGGTTTCGCTCCATTTCAAAATTGTAATCTTATTTGCGTATTACTTGAACCGTACGTTTTTTTCGATTTTTTTACAAGGGAGGACATGCGATATTGATTGAATGTCTTATTCATCCACGTTTGCCAGCATGTAAATTTCCATTTTTAATTCCGTGTATTTGTTTACAATCGAATTGCAACCAGGTCAGCGAGTTAGATTCCAATCTCGACGTATTTGACTCTTTGGGATACTTGGCAGGTTGCATTAGACAAGTCAAACACAGCTCCAGCTGTGAATCCGGTCTTCCGTGATATCGGTCTAGCATCCTTGACATTCCGCACAGCGGTTACTGCGGTTTTGCGCGATCTCTGTTGACGCCTCCGTCAAAACCGACGATTTCGTGGTCAACGCACGTCGCTATTTTTTATACTCTTTACTCCTATTTGGTCGATTATTTCATTCGTCAGCTAAAAGGATCGAATTTGCTCGCCAGCTTGACGCCCATTTCCAGAAATTATTCGGGGACGTGTCTTTCGCGGCAACACTTCAAGCGTGAATTTATATCGCGTCTCGACTTATTGAAATCCTTCCCTGCACGAAAAGAAAAAACATGCCTTACCCAGCGAAACAGCGGGGCAGTCCTTGCTATACATGCGTCTTCCTCGCGTAACTTACGTCTCGGTAACTTTTCGTTTCTAAGAATAACTGCACAAGTAAAATTTGATAGTACGTCACGTTAAAATAAGATATCAAATGTTTCAAGGAGTCTTTCAAGGTCAAAGAAAAAAAATTACGACATGTATCTTTCGTTAAGTAAACAACATTTTTATTAAACTGGACGGAGAGTTGCGAAACTGGAATTAATTCAGGATTAAATTGGGATATTGATCAAGATTGCCAACAATTTGTAATTAAGTTTTAACCAGGCATATTTGGTCAAGGTAAAGTTCTTAGTAGACGTTTTTACACTGGTTTATTAAAATCACATTTCATATTCTATGCGGACTCTGAAAAAAAAATAAAGCTTCAGTGCTTTATTAAAACCTGGTGAATTCCGGATTAAGCTTTATGTTGTAATAGAGTCAAAAGCGTTCACTGTATACGTGTAACTTATACTTCTTAAGGGATCTGCTTTAACCGGTTAAGTGCCGAACTTGCAATAAAGTTGTCTTACGAGCTCAATGATCAATGTCCTAATAATACTCTGCTGCAGTTTGTATTTATTTCGACCAGACAAAGTTACCTGCTCACGGCGTAATCACTTTCCTACTTACACTCTAAATCAATTTCCAGTCGGATTATTACGTATATTTCGCGGTGGTTAATCAAATGTATAATTTACAATTGATTTTGGCAAAACTGGTGAAAGAATCATGCCGGAGATTCTTCGTTAGCAGTAACGAGACATACTTGCATACCCACGTGTGCAAAATTAAAGGCGAGGAAATAAAGGGCCTTTCCGCACAAATTCCGAGCACATTGTACTCGGGAACATTCGACAATTGCGATGATTGCCGCGACTCAAGATACGAAAACGGGCAACCTGGCTGGGGAACCGTCGAATGACGTATGTGCACGTCGGGTACATGGTCCGGACTATTTTCGGACTAGTTATTTTAGTGCGTACTTCCGGCGCTGCGAGCTATATTCGAAGGGAATACGAAATGAAAAGAAAGTCACGTTGCGCTGCTATTCCAGCGCGAGTATTTATGCCTGCGAAAGTTCGCGGTTCGTTGGGGATTGTTGTGTTTGCTAACTAAATGTGCCGTGTTAAAGGCTGTTCAAGCACCGTACAAATTCTTTGGACGGGCATTACATGCATTCGTCATTTTTGACATTTATATTATGCAATAGATATACTATTCGCATTTTGTATTAGTGAAAAAGGAATCTTTTGCCCGTAAACATATACCATATGCTCTTTTTTACGTCCAGTGATCTTTTCATTGAAGTTAAAAATTTAAGTCCGTCATTCAGTTAAACATACAGTTAAATAACTGAGCATTAATAGGAGTAAAATTCAAGAAGAAGAGAATATAGAGAATTAACTTCAGGTGTACCAAAGATTTTATTCGAGCTTTTTTCGACACAGTGATCAATCTATTTTTTACTGTAATTTCATTATTAAATTCTATAAGATTTATGTAATTAAATAGAATGCAACAAAACATTTGTCCCAGATTAAAGTCTGAAATATACTATCTATCTTTATTTGTAGGAAATAAATTTAACTGAATTTTCGATCTAGTTGATTGAATGGCAGTAAACATTCTAGGGAGTATGTTGCGTTGTTCAAACACATCGAACGCAAAGATGTATTTCCTTGTATCTGTCTACATTTTTCGCAGTTGGAATTTGTTGTGTTTTTCTCAAAATCGACGATTTATTTCGCGGACGATTTGATCGCATTTGATTGATGTTCGCTCTACGCTATATCGTAAATTCTATTTGCATCATTCTCGAAGAATTTCGTCACAGTGAGTCTTAGTCAAATAAAGTAACAATTTATACCGAACGTTAAGTGTCCGGGACATTTTAATGAATAATCTTGACGCCTCCATTGAAAATTTCACTTTTCTGAATGAATGCAAATTTACTGCGTCAAGTGAAGCACCATCTGGTGCCGTTACATATTCGACACAGTGAAATCATCAACAGCCTTCTGTACAGCAACAATATAATTATTCATGCAAGATACGCTTCAAGCTGTGCTCCCTAACGTAGAAACATTGCATTATTTGTAACGGTGTGCTCCTCTGTTAAATGGTTGGCCGACGGGACAAATTTAACTTTGTCATTATTATTTATGATATGAGAAGGCGTAATTGATGAAGCAAAAATTAAACAACAAGAACATTTTTCAATGAAAATATGAACTTTCATACGCCATTTTCGTGAAATGATTCAAAATTAACGCATGTTGCACGGAGGTGACAAGCCAATCATGTTAAACGAGTTTCTAGTAAACTTATTAATGCACATAAATTGCCCTAATTTCATTATTTCATTTATGTGAACTTAAGCGGCATTTATATTGAATAATGTAAATGTCAGTTCTTTTGATGTAAAAACCCTATCAGTTTTCGCAAATGGAGCAGAACATGTGGTGCTATTAAATTCAACATTTGTTTAAAGAAAGATGCTTGGTTTAAGTTTCGATGCAAGAAGTAAGAGTAATGTAAGTTTGCAGGAAACTTACTATTTCGTTTATACTTCGAGTCAGTTCAAAATCCGATGCTTTATTATCAATTCAATCTCTTTGTACGTATGCAGTGACTGCAAGTATGATACCCGGTCTTTTCTATTTATGACTACAATACAACGACATATCTTGAATGAAAGGGAAGCTTTCGGTAATGTTATACAGTACTTAAACAGGACAATAAAATTAACATCTTGTGACGTGTACTACATAATGTTATGACGCTAATATTAATAAACAATGTCTTTACTCTACGTTACAATAATTATTTTCACTCATTCTGAAGACAGTTATTATCAGAATATATATACATATATATATATATATACATATATGGTATATTAAGAAAGTTTTTTAAATCAATAATAACAAAACTTTAATTCCGCAATGTTCGTTCCTGCGAATATGGGATAACTGAAAATGCAAAAAACCGCATATTTTTCGCTACTAATAAAGAGAAGCATGATCCAATAAGAATCCATAAAAGCTCCCGAAAGTTGGAAGGCCCGAATCGGTCCATGAAAATTAAATTTCAGAAAGCTTTTTGGCAAAGTCTACCTTCGTTTTCATTACTTATAACGATCCCTTTGTAATGACTTTCTTTTTATCAGCGGTGCAGTTATTGTCTTTATCAGAAGGAAGAATCTCCCTGACTTTGCCAACAATCGAAAGAAAAAAGTCGTCAGAAAGTGATATGTCAATTATCGCTGACGGGTGGAAGAGACTTTGCACCATCTTCAGCAATCGAAGCCACGCGAGAACTTTTTGTCCATATCTCTGTTGCACCATTTTCCTCCATTGGACTGTTTGATCCTGCTGTTCCAGAATCATGATCGCGTCTAATGGCAAGAATACGTATGTCGCTGCACACGCGTGCACGCGTTTGTTTTATTTTCATAATTATTTTCATTTTGTTTCATGTAGCGTGTTTAAAACGTTGTTGAAAGTTTACGTAATTCAGTGCACTTTTGCAAATCGATTTAATTAATTGAATTCTCTGTATTTATCCAGTAGTCTGAGATAATTAAATATCGTCGGCTAATGTAATGTAGATATTTTACCAACGAGCTTTTATTTGTCACCTACGCTGAACTTTTATACGAATATTCTTTGTAAATAACTTTTCGTTTTAATTGAGAAATTCTGCAGGATTGTTTATCATCGCGAAATATTATATGATGGGAGAAATTTATTTGCCATACGAAATTTATTGTCTATAGGAGTAGTTTATTCGTAGTTTGGCAAATTGTGATTTATCTCTACATATGAACACGGTGACGAATAATTTTGGAATTTTTCAGAAATCAGAACGTATTCCTGCTAATTGATATTATTGACAATTTACAAATAATTATTCATTGTGCATAGTTGGAACAAAGTGGTCCATAATTTGCTCGAATGCAAAATACAATGCATGTTAATTATTGCCAATTTAATTGCAAAATATGGTGTGTTTTTATTTCCAATTATTTCAAGAAAACTTTTTAATTAGTAAATTTTTT
>JABFPT010002054.1:6803-20636 GCA_022817245.1 Nixonia krombeini
GTCAACCTCTGGTTCTTCTACTTTCTTTGCAGGGGCTTTTCTGCTCTTTTTTGCTGGCTTTTCTTCCACTTCGTGGTCAGCTACATTTCCTTCTACCTGTAAAAGTCACGGAATTATAATAAATTGTTATCACATCTATTTAAAATTAACAATTACACTGATTATTTCAAAACTTGTTAAATAACACATATCAACAACTTTTTTTACATTAACAAATAATCCAAACTATATTGAAAAATTTCTTGCATGATAGGCAAACATTATAACTCTACATTGTTTATTTACAAAGGGATTCTTACTTTACAATGAAGGACATGTACTGAAATAAATAAGATTCTTATCCCAAAAACATATTTTTCAAATTTCTGTAACAAGCTCAGGCTTCTCTACTAACTAAATATCCCGCTCTAAAAAATGCATTTGTATAACACGTTTACTCCACACCAGGGAAACATCACCAAAACAATTAATACGTTATTTCACAGATTATCAAACACTCGAGATAACAAATGACTTTCTTTTAGAAAAATGCGCAGTTTCACATTTTTCGCAGTACGCGTGTCTTTCCGAACCAAACGAGCGAATAAAAAATCATAAAAATAAAAGCCAATTTTCAAGATCGTAATATGTTGGTGAGGGCGACACCATATTTTTGGTAACGGATTATACCTGCTTCTTATTCCTCGTAGATCGTGTTGGCTTGGCCACCGCTTCATTTTCCGTAGCATCCCCAGCGGCCGCGCGGGTCTTCTTCCTCTTCGGGGGAGATACGCTTTCCGCCGAATCGACAGCTTCGCTTTCGACGCGTTTCGCCGTTTTACGAGGTGGCATTCTTATGTGCCCGCCTTTTTTCTAACACGCAAGTTACGACGCGACTACTCCTCGTATCTACACCGAAATACGGGCAAAAAACTGGATATACCGACGTATACGAAATACCTTAGCTCAGCGAAGCACATATATCACGTGCCGGGGCCGTATTTTAGCGGATTCGGAAGAAATGAGCAGTACACCGGTGATTATGACTTTGTTACAGCAGGCTTTCGCACGCACTTCCCCGGAACCAGTGGAACATGAACGTTGTTTGCCGGGTTTGTCGTCGTTGCCGTTCGAATTGTTCCGTATTCGATCTCTCGAATCGACACTTGCAGTCTCATGCTCGCTTCTGATTGGCCGACTTATACCTGTATGACGCAGACATTTTTAATTTGGAGATTTAGGAAGGAAATATTGCGAATCGAATGTATTTAAAATTATTCCATTGTATTTTTAAATAAACATATGATTTTGGCATAATTTACTGTTTACTTCTGACAAGTACCGAAGAAAACATTACTTTTTTCGAAATCACTGGAAGGCATATGAGGAGCAGCGATTCGATCTGATTGGCAGAGAGCGAGTAGTAATATCGCATAGTTGCTTTGTATTATTTTTGCAAAAATTGTCGAAATTGTGCGATATTATGAATCGAGCTTTACACGAATTAACACGAGTTGTTAAAAAATTCCTTTCTATTTCTGGAGTTAATAATAGAAACAATTTTAATACAGTAAGTGTTCGTATATTTTCACTTAAGAATTAAAGTGTAATCAGTATTCGAAGCCTCTCTACGTCATATAAGGAAATCATTTATTACGGTTTATTTTTAAAAAGCGAAAAGATAATTGTAATACTTACTTGTTTTGTAGTAACCTTCAGCGTTTCAAGATTTGTTACAAAAGTCAGACGTTCGTTAGTTAATTGTTGATGTAAATAAATTCTATGAATTTGTACCACATACTTAACAAATGGTTTAAATAAACTACATTTTTTGTTAATGATTGTATTTTGGTGTTACGTACAATCAATGTGTAATAATAGTAATATTCGAAAAGGAATCATTTGTTTTCTTTAGTGACGATTCATATTTGAAAGTCGAGGTCACGTTGTGTAATGTAGTATCACTAATATTTTATTAATTGTGACACGTGTGATAAGAATTTGTAACATTCATACGCTTACCACAGTACTCATTATTAAATTAGACGTAGATAATATCTAGGAATGTCTTTTCACCATTACTATAATGATAATGAAAATTCCTTGTATCAATATGCCATGAAAAGTCTGATAAATAACAATACAGTATATACTTATTATTATTATACGTAAGCATGAAGCTCAAATTAAAAACATTGCTTGCATATAGATAAGACCTGTAGTATAAAGTATTTAATGAACCTTGTATACTTCAAATTAAAAAGTCACATTCATCTTTGTCTAAAAACAACATCGTATTTCAGATGGGCGAACTAACAGGATTAACAAACTGCGAGGCCCGAGAGCTGTGCAAAGAGCCAGATCCTGTTACTAGCCAATATATAATGCAGCAGACCATGTATCGCATTAAAGATCCTAGAAAATCTTTACCATTTTATACTAGTGTTTTGGGAATGCGATTATTACAAAAATTTGACTTTCCTGAAATGAAGTTTTCGTTGTATTTCTTAGGATATGAAGATGCTAAGGATATACCAACAGATAAAAAAGAAAGTATAGAATGGACATTTAGGAGAAAAGCTACAATAGAACTTACGCAGTAAGTTTATGATTAATATTATATATTAATTAATAATAATGAAATATTTAGAACACCTTACAAAATGTAAAATGGTACATTATAGGATTGTGAGATAATTGTACTTAAAGGCCTCTGCTTTAATCAGTCTATTGTCAATACTCATTTTACTAAAAATATTAATTTTCAGTAACTGGGGTACTGAAAGCGATCCTGATATGCAGTATCATGATGGAAACACGGAACCAAAAGGTTTCGGTAAGAGATAAAGTAGAATTATATTATAAAACATGTATTATCTATATGATATATATAACATGCAACTGATATGAGATTAATATTTTCAACAGGTCATATTGGAATTACAGTACCTGATGTTGATAAAGCTTGTAAGAGATTTGAAGAGCTTGGAGTAGAATTTGTAAAGAAACCAAATGATGGTAAAATGAAAGGCATAGCCTTTATTAAAGATCCAGATAACTATTGGATTGAAATACTTAGCGCTAGCAGTATAGTCAATACTATATTGCACTAGCTATTACAACCACTGAGACACAAGTATGTTTCTAACATCGAATCACCTACAAACCAAAATTACTCCTTAATACTTTATGAAAATCATATATTTATTGTTACAAAAAAGCAGAAAAAACGCAATAGGACTTTGTAGTGGCGATTTATATGGCATTTTTTCCGATCATTTGAACCTTAATATTATATTTTGCAATATTTTAATTCTACATGAATTTTATTTACTATGTTTTTAAAGAACATTTAACATTTTCTTAATGAAGTTTATTTTTTTTAAATACTCTAATATTTTTTTAGATCTCCACTTCCATATTATTGAATAATCTGGTTTTCCTAAAGCTATTTTGACTTGTAGCTTCCCTTATAAATCCTTTTTCTTACCATTCAACTGATACATTGAAGAATGAAGTTGATTAGAATGCTATATAAAAAGATTATCAAGTTTTTTAAAAGTGATCTACTTTATTATACTAAACAAATTTCTGTGAATAATATCTTTAAATACGCAATGGTCATTAACTACAATTTGAAATCATAAGTATGACAAAATGTAAAATAAATTGGAATTAGATATTCACAATGTTTTATTAAAAGTATTGTTATTTAAAGATAGAAATAAATATTTCTATGCGGATCATTAAATTTGAATGACCACAATAAATGTGCATTGTAATGTATATGAATATAAAATGTAATTGTATCGTCATTGGAAGTATTATTTAAGACTATTACTTTCTATGTTTTTTGCTGAGTGAATAATTTCAAACATTTTCTGTGAAATTTGAAATATTGCAAAAATTATAATTTTTCCTTTGATCCAAAATTCATATTTTTAGAAGTATTTCTTATTAGTTAATTTACTGTTTTATAGTATTATTATAGTATTAAAATTTCAAACTGTAATCATTCCTTGCTCTTATTTTTCTCAAGAGGTGTTTATGACCAATGCGTAATCGAAAGAAAGCAATGAAAACAGCACATTTAAATTATAATATTGCAGTTTATATAATATACTCAAACTTAGAGTAAGTCGAAACTATTCCTTAATTCGAACACGTATTATATAAAGCTGTACATTCTTACATAATGGTAATTTAAGTGTACTATACAAGTCATATAAGTGCTATTGAACCAATAAAATCAAAATATTTATTTTTGATCATTCATGTATTATTACACCTTCCTTTTATATCAAATTCACATATTTTATGTATTACTTTTCTTTCGTTACATAAAAGTCAATGCATTTTTAAACGATTTCTCTGAACCGAATGTCACAGGAGAGGAGGATAGATTTAAATGATCAACGCAAGTTCATCTTGCATATTTTAATCATTATTATCAATATTATAATTATTAATATACGATCCAATACTTACAAAGCGAGCAGCGTGTCTGTTTTTTAACGAAATCATCATTATTCTATTCATTTCGATACAGTGTTGCGCTATGCAAAAGTAATAATACATAATGTAACATTAATAATACATAGATATAGTGCGGTCACTTCATATGTCAGTAGTATAAACAGGCGTTATTATCAAATAAATGGGGCATATACGAAATTCGCATTAAAACGAGTTTTCAACAGTACTCGTTAATCTCTGTACGTAAAACTGAACTCGCGGTTCATCTTTTCTCTTCATCGACGAATGTTACGCTGGTATAACATTATATATATATATGCATAACTTTTGTATATTCGCTGATATTTAAAATCGTATAACATGGCCATTAGATGCGTATGTACAACTATATGTACAAACTATTTTGCAATTCCTATTAATTTCCTTAAGAAAGAACCCCCCCGCCCTTTTATTGTAAGGAAGGCCGCCAGTTAGCCTATGAAACAGTTTTTCCTTGCGTTTCATAAATTAGTTTCCCAACTTCGATTCGTATTTTGTTTACTCGCGGAATTAATGTCTGTCGGACTGAGTATTTCTTTTACAAGAGATAATGTAAACGTGATTTGTACTTCCATTTATTAAAACTAAGTCAACGGATATTTTATTCTCTACTGATTTCGTATCGTTTATGAAGGCACTTCTGCATTTTTAAAATATAACAATTTCAAGACACGATGAGGGTACAGTCTGACCAGGCCATCGACTACTGCTCCTTTCGAATGCAGACCAGCTGCTCGGTAATTACACGCTCCAGTTTTCAATACGAACGAAACGATGCCTCTTAAATCGAATTTCAATTTTTCCGAATAGAGGTACTCAGAATTGCTCTTAATTTAATCACCGTCTAAAAAAAGTAAATAACAAAAAAATATGAAAATTACAAATTTGGAGTAATTTTTTAAGTCTTATCAATTGCAACACGGCATATAAAAATCTGTCACATTTTATAAATAACTTTATCACCGTCGTAATCAATCACGTAAAATACGACAGAATCGATTTTGCGATTTAACAATAAATTGTAAAAGATGTACGAAACACTTCACACGTATTTTTAACAAATGATTGCCTTTATTGTCACATCATTTCATTCGCGCTAAGTCTTTTCTTCTCGATGTGTCCGACATTAACTCAAGAAAAGGTTTTATTAATAGTCGCTATCTACATCATTCAGAATCAGTGAAGCTCACGTTCATTCGAGTTTCGTAGAAGATTATTAGATTCTCGCGATAATAAATACGAACGTTTACCAAACAAGTTTCTCTCCATTCGCCTAAAACCGAGTTTCACAAACGATGCCTATTTACAAACCGAAAGACTAACGATGACGTTTCGCCACCGTCATTCTTAAATAAATAAATACCTACTTTACAAAATTTTAGCAAATCACAAACTGTTCTCTCTCACTCTGTCTTTGTCTTTCACTCGCACTTTCTCACACTCTATTCAGAGTTCCAGAAACCTGAATCGAAAATCAAATACTTCAATAAATAATTTTTTCTTTATAATTTATCGACATGACGAGCGTTATTGAATCGATAAATGATAAAAAAAGAGCAACATACAAATTTGCTTTAGCAAGTAATTGATTGGAATTTCGGGGCTCGTAAATTTCGCCAATCATGATCGAGGTACAGGATAATCGATCCCGACCATGAGATAATTGAATGGCTAAACACAGTAGTTATACCTCGACGCCAAGAACCCTGTCGACGACGTATTCATATCGTTTGGGCTCTTCTGCGGTACTATCCTCATTCGCTTTCGCGTTTTCACTGGACTTGTCACTGTTATTGGACTTGGCAACAACGCAGCTCATTTTTCTCGCAGCACTATTGTTCTGGCTAATGCCGCTAGTCCTTGCACTAGACGCGGAAGGAACACTGTTTACGCCCGCAGCCTTCCCGGACTGGTACTGCGGCGAGGGTTCTGAAGCGTGCCTCCTGTGGTGTGTCGTTGAAGACAGGGTCGAGGAAGGAACGACATTCTCCGAAGAACTATCTTCTGGAGGAAGTACAGGTACGTTGAGGCTTACGCGAGTGAAAAACGCCATCTTCTCCCTAAAGCAAACATCATTTGAAATATTAGTAATAAATTCCTCAAATTAAAAAGTGCATTAAAAAAAGTGTAAAATAAAGCAAACTTACTTGAAGGAGATAATGTCGGGTTTTCCCTTTCCGGCTTTCGTCTTCCTCAACTTATAGATCTCCTTCGATGTCTTCTTCAGCATCTTCTCCACCTTTTTGTCCTCAGCGCTCTTTCCATTTTTCGTGTTCTCGGCCTGCGCGATGAGCATCTGGAACTTATGGTCCTCCAACAACCAAGCCGCTAAGTCCGTGTCGCCCTTCTCACGCGCTTGCTCCAGCCGCTGCTTCAGCTCCCGTAACCTACTCAATTCGTCGTGGAGGTTGTTGAGCCTAGCATGCTGTGCCTGCAAATCAAGCTCGAGGTCTAACGACGTTCTCGCCGTTGGTGGGAAGTGAGCCGATTTCTTCGAGGTAATCTTGGAACTCAACGCAGACGAGGGTCGCCTCCAGCGGAGAGATCGCCTCTCCACTGAGTTACGTTGAAAAGGTCCGCCTCTTCGATACAACGGCATGCTACTGTCGCTGTCGCTTCGATTCAACTGCAAATGTCAAAGGAAATTTATTTTTCTTTGCACAACTTTGATCTTTCTATTTCTTTTATTTACTATGTATATAACAGTTTCATACAAAATGAATTATCTCGTTTACTTACTCGACAAATGTAATGGTTTCTGCTAACAGCCGCACTCGGAGAAAACGTTTGACTCCGCTTAATGACGATGGAATTCTCATCGTCATGAACGGCACCAGGAACAACACCAGCCGCTGACAACCTACGCTGCTTGCCTTGTTCCGGGATGAAAATGCACTCCGTATTAGTCTCCTTATCCTGAGTTTGATATTTTTCACCTGCTAATTCTTCATCCTCCTAAAAAATAACAATTCATACATATTTAACTATACTCAAAAGACCTTTTCCGATAGATGAAATCAACCGCTTTAATCAGCCTTGGGGTCATTAGTAATTACTTGGTGACCTCAAAACAAATCATTCTATGAAATTTGTTAAATAATGATGTTTACCTCGTGCTCCAAAACATCCTCGAGTACGTTGTCCTCCATCATGAATTCAACGATTATACCATCTTCATCGCTGTCTTCATCTTCCTCAGTGCCGGTGTCACTGTCGACTTCCTCTTCTTCTTCCTCAGGACTCTTGAGGCAGCTCGCTAGTTCTTCAAGCCTCAGAGAAACTGCAGTTTGCAGCTCCTCGCAGCCCTGGTTCCTCGTCAGCGTCGATGTTTGTGAACTGATAATCGTACTCTCATCACTGCTCTCCTCCTTCGTATTTTGCGTCTGCGCTCCCCTGTACATAGAGATGTCAGACTCCTGCTTATCGTGTCTCGCTTGCTTCGAACTCGCACACTCCGACGTCGACGGCTGCATGAAGCGGAAGGACAGGATGTTGTACCACTTGACACTCGGCGTCTCAGGACTAAAGTCTGCCAGCGAGACTTGGGCCGATCCCTGCAATGTTCAAACGTTATTTCATTTGTACGTTCATTTTAAGGTACATTGTTAAAGGATTTCGAAACTTACCAAGCACTCCTCAGACTCTCCGCCTGTGCACCAAACATTGACTTGCAAAGTCTTTGTATACAGCTTATTGAGCGGTACTGCAATGGGGAATGTTTCGCCGAAGGTCGGTTTTCGCAAATCCGTCACCGGTTTCGTGCAGCATATGTGATTCACGTGCGGCTGCATCGGGAGCAAAGCTGCTTTTATAAATCTGCAAAAAAAAGAAGACGCATGTTTTACATTTCTCATTACTTTGGAATTTATAATTAAACTGTTATGAGACCCGCAAATTTTTTTCCACACATTTTCCTTTCATTCTACACCGACTTTCTGACGTCATGCAATAAAAATTCAACAATATATAAAATAAGGTAAGCCGAATGATTAAAAAAGACTTATACCGACATTTAATTATAAGATATTTAATTCTCAGGAACTCAAGCCTCGAAAAATTGCATAACGCCGTGTCGGAATGTGAACCTATCTCATCTGGTCATTAGTCTGCCGGCTTTCGCAATACAATCATACTTTGAGTTACGTCAGGCCGTTTCGGGCAATCAGTGAAATTCAGCTTAACAGAAGTGTGCGATCGGTTTCGTTTGCTTCTACTGTACTTACACTTGGGAACTATCAGGAATGAAGAGGGCGGCTAAATTCCTCGCACGCTCAATACCGATATGAAGAAGGCCGTCGTTGACGGAATACCTGAAATGAAAAAAGCAAAACATTTTTACCACGTTACCAACGACTTCGGAGAAACGTAATCATCCCAAATTCTTTCCATGGCATTAATCAAACACATATTTCCGATTCTGTATAATTAGAAAAATACGCTTCGGGCAACAACGTAATGGAAACAAACACGAACATTTCAGTGATTCTGGATCTGGATATTTGCGCCACTTTTTTCTCTACCTTTAACGACGGTGTCCACACAACTGTTCGAAATTCATTTATTCCGTATACTGAATAATTCACTCACCTGAGCTTGATTTGCACTTGGGCAGTTTCCAAATTGGCGTCGCCAAGAGCTAGAGGATCGACTCCGAATGCTCCAGACAATTTTTTCCGGTTGGAAGCCTCGAACACGCCGGAGTCGCCTGCGACGCTTTCGTCGGAGACGGCGGCCGAGACAGACCTGGTGTTCGTACCGGAGCTGCTGGCTCTGGATCTAATGCCCATCGGCGGTGGAGTTTCGCTGATAGGCGAGAGAGGCGGTTCCTGTTGTGGCCTGCCAAGACCGCTTCCCTGTGACATATTTCCTGACTGCATCTCAACTGGTGGATGGGCGCTAGCCTTCAGTTGTTCGGAACTCGCCGATAGCTGTTCCTGAATGGTCTGCTGGCTGAGACGTAGCTCCGCCAACTTGTCTTCCAACTGCAGGCGGTCAAGGTGTGACGCGCTTGGCGACAGCAGCCTCTGGTGTTGTTGGAGTTGTTGATGTTGTTGCTTCCTCTGAATCTCGATTTGCTCGTAGGCCGGAGGTGGTCCCATAGGAGCGTTCTCGTACAGAGGTGAAACGGGTGGACTGACGCTGGACAAGCTCGAGCGAGGCGAGAGACTCGGCTGCGATCTGCCCGGTGATGGCGTGTTTAGATTGCCCAGGTTTGGCTCTGAACCCTTCAGCAGTCTCTCGACTCGCCGGTGCAGGTCCACCATGTCCACAGGCCGTTCCTGTTGCACTGGACCAAGACACTGCGGCCCGCCGTAGATATCCGTGAAGCTCAGGCCCGAACTCAGCGAGCCTTTGCTACTCGTGGTACTGAGGCTACCGAGACTTGAACTGCTGCTGACCGAAAGCGTGCTCGCACTCAAGGTCTTCAGTTGACCCTCCAACATCGCCATGGATCTTAACGCGTCGCGTAGTTGCTGCAACAGCAATTGCTTCTCCTCGTGCAACCGCACCCGGTCAGTTATCGTCTTATTCGACAGTTCCAGCGCGTTGTTCAAATCCTGCTCTAGTCGCCGGATCTCGCACTGGGTCGTCGTCATGGCCGGCTGCGTGCGCGAGCGCGGCGTAATGCTTCGCAGCTCGCGTAGTAGCTGTTCTTTCTCCTGGAACAGCAAAAGCTTGTCCTTGTCGCTCTCCGTCTGACCCGGCGTCACCTTCTCCTCCAGGTCGGCGAGTTGTTGCTGAATATGCTGGATACGTTTGCGCGCCTCGTCGTACTGCAGCCGCATTCGCGCCATCTCAGCCAGCCTTGTACCGATTGGCACCAGCTCGCCCGACAGGTCCGTCTGGGATGCCGTGCTCAGCTTTTCTTGGGGAAGGCTCAGCGTGCTCGCGTCCGGACTACCCTCGCACAATTGCAACCGCGTCAACTCGTCCTTCAGCTGTGCCAACGACTGCATTAACTCAGCCTTCTCTTTCTCACCAGAACTCAACGACTTCTGGATGTTCCTCAGCTCGGTCATTATCGCCTGTGCCTCGGTGATGTTGTAGCAACCGCCATGGTGGGAATTTAACTTTTGCTCCACACTGGAATTAAACAGTCTCGTCAACATCACTCTTTTACTAACACCCACAAACAGTTCTTTGTCAAACATTTCTCTATCTACATGTCAAACCGACACAGGAATGTTCACAGTGTTCTGTACATGCAAGTGTATATATTATGTTGGTTTTGTATCAATGTACACGTGACTATTAGTACATAGGTAGCTACTGTTATTTTTAATTATGACGCAATAGTGATGTAACCCAAAGAATGTACTCAACAATCAACTTTTCCCAGTAGTTACCTTGCCAAGGTATCCACACCACGCTGGGTGCAGTTCATCTCCGCTCGGATCTGCTCCAGCTCTCGCTTCAGCCTCGACACTCTACTCCTCGCGTGGGCCACGTCGGACTTGAGCAGATCCGGATCGTACTTGGTACTGAGGGAACTCGAACTGGAACACACTGCCCAGAGAAATGAATCACGTGAATCCAGTTTGAAATGAAATCGCGATATAAGCGACTGGTACTTACGGCTGGTGCGAGAAGCGCCGAGCGTGCTGAGGGCATTGTTGAGGTGGTTGTATTCATCCTGAGCTAGACATAGCCTCTGCTGCTTGACATCGTAAATTTCCTTCTTCGCCTGCAACACAGACACATCGCGTTAAAAACCCGTTGCGGAAAGTTCGCATCGTTCACTACAGTGTAAACCCGGGAACATTGAAACGTATCAGGTAAACATGATTGGACCGATCGAGAGAGGCTCTCATTGAACCAGACAAACCGGATCGTTGCGACACGGCGAAAGAAACAATTCCACCTGACAAGCGAGGCTTATTAATCCGCAACGTGCAAATGAACCACTGTAAACATCGCACGTGCCTCAGCGATGTGTCTAAGCGGCATGTTCGGGATACCGGCGAGGGCGACTCGTTCTCCAAACCCGTCACGTGACGCGGCACTGAGATCGCGGCGAGGGACCTTAGAAGGATGATCCGGTAACGAAAGATGCGGTCTTACGTATTCGCAGTAGTAGTAAGCGGTGGCATCGGTGTCATCGCCGCGGCGGTAGCATTGTTCCCAGTAGAACCGTTGAATCTGCTCGTCGTTCTCGTAGTCGTTGTGGTAGCACATCCTCATGCGGTACTGCGAGACGACGTTCTCGTAAATCTGCTCCTGTTGCGGCTGCTGGGTCCAGCGTTGACCGCCGCGACGTTGTTGGGCTTGCAGCTGCCGGGGATGGTGGCGATGGTGGTGCTGGGGCCCGTAGTTCTGGTTGTAGACGTCGACGTAGGTGCGATATTGCTGCGCCGGCACGAGTACGCATAGGGTGTACTGTCGGTCCATGCCGATGTGCGCGCTCGATCTTTCCTCCCTCGGCACCGGGTCTCTCTCTCTCTCCCTCCTACTCCAAGGATCACCTCATCTTCGCGAAGGCCTCCACCAGACTGGCCGGTTACGGGCCCGAAATTCCAATCCCCACCTCCAAGGCTCAATTTTTAAGGGATCTCCTTTTTTTCCTTTTTTTTCTCCTCTTTCTTCGCTCCTTGCACGCCCGGTCTGCCGCTGCCGCAGCACTCTCCTCCACCTCCTACTCTGCCCGCTTCTTCTCCTCTTCTTCCTCCGCGAAGGTTCCGCGCAACCCCACCAGCCGACCGTCAGCATCCGTCCTCGTTCCGCCTCGGACGCGCCGAGTCCCGCGCCTCGACCCTCCCACCACCTAAGTCGGGCCGCGTTACGTCTCGCTCGCACCGCACGCTGTTCCGCCTCATTCCCTCTCTCTCGTCAGCCGGGAGGGGCGGGACTCATATCGCCACTCGCAGGACCGTACCTAGTCAGAGACGGGCCGGCATTCCGCCGCTTGTTTATGTTTTTTCACCGATTCGACGCGCCGATTTTCCACATCCTCGTCCCGGCACCTCTACGCTCGCCGGAATTTGACCGCATTTTCCGCCTTCCCGCAGCGCCGGGGTTTCCCATGAACTCTTTGGAATTTCCTTGGGAATGCCGACGATCGAACCCGGCTACGTTTTGCCGATGTCAACAAAGTCACTTTTCCTGGTTTCGAATACGATGCCATTTATAGAACTGCAAAATATTTGCTGGTTTTTCAAGAAAATTTATCGGGGTGACCAAACGACGTCGTTTGTGCGAAAAATTGACAAAAGCATCGCGAGTGAATCGCTCGCGTCGAGACTCGCGACCGCGGCCACGTATCGGCCCGGGGCCCCGCGGGGTCGCGGTCGATCCTGCACTGATTCCATCTCGGATGGTAGTAGAACCGACCTTGAGTCGCGCATTATATCCCGTCCTTGTTGGAATTTCTGGGCCCACAGACCCATCAGCATGTCTCCGATCATCTACGAAAGGAATTACCTGGATCTCTCGCCCGCGTCTCTTTTTCTTCTTCTTCTCCCCCCTGCCGCCGCATGATAACCGAAGGGACTCGCATATTTCTCCCGGTTCCCGCTATTACCGCCCAGGCCCGTGGCCGATCGCGCAAACCCGACGTGTGATCTGGCCCGCGAATTCTGAACTGAGCGAGTTTTCCCGCGAAGGTTCTTCCTACGGTTTTATTGGAATTTTACGATTTCCTTTCTCCCTGTTCCACCCCCCACCGACCTCCTTGTTTCTTCCCCGTCTCTCGCTTCGCTGAATACGTGGAATGCGCAACAAAGATGCCCGATAATAACGAGAGGAAGGAAATGATTGATTGGCTTGATCTCGAGGCAATTACACTCGCCAAGGGGAGGAGGAAGATCCCACTGTTATCGGCGGCGGGCGATAACGCGCTAAAAATACCGTCTCATTCATCCGCGAAGCGCTCCCGTGAGGGTCGGTTTTGATTAATCGCCCGGGCAATTAATCAACATCGTTTATCGACACGTACACGTCGTGTCCCGGCGTTAGAATGCGCCGGAGGGGTGGGGGGCGTCCTTCCAAGCGAGAGCGTCGTTTCGCATGCGAAACGCCGAGCGTCCGTAAATGCGGAAGGCGTAATATCTCGCGATGTGGAATGCGCCGCGGGACGCCGGGGACGGGCGCTACGGCGACAGGCGCATTCCGATCTAGGCGACGCCGTGGCCCGGCTTGGCCCTGCGCCGAGGAAGGGGGAGCCGGGGGGGGGGCAGACGACGAGCCCAAGCCTACGGGACACCCGACCGCATTTCCCTGACCCCCCCCCCTTCCCCCCTCCGAATCGGGACATCACTTAAGTCAGACTGCAACCGCCGCCCACACTCCCCCCCCCCCCGCCCGCCCGCCCACCTAACCCCTTTACCCCCTCCCCTGGTATCC
>JABFPT010002055.1:0-20625 GCA_022817245.1 Nixonia krombeini
ATTTCGTATTTGGATTCGCCCTCACATCATTTCCCAGTCTGGCGTTTCCAGAGAATTAAAATCACCCTCGAAAAGACGTTTCTGATACGCGAGCAGATGACATTCGAGCCTTCCTCGGCCGCCGACGGCAGCCTACCGAGCAATTAACAAGTCCCCCTCGAGGGCTAATCTTGCTAATCCTTTGACTGATGCCCCCACCCTGCAAAGCCCGCTTCGACTAACCTTGTCCCGCTTCACCTTGCCCCTGACATGATACGCGCCGGATTTCTCACTATCTTCGGGATCCTGTTAGTAGCCACAGTTCCAACAACTGGCTGCCTTCGACCATTCTCGTTTCACGAAAATCGAAGCTGATCGGTGCAGATCTTACTCGGCCAGGAAGTGGAAAAAGCCTCGAAGTCCGTGCGTATTTTCCTGGTAGTTCTCTCTGCGAGCTGTGCCCTTGTGAATGAATTGATATACATCGTTGGGCAAATTTATTATTTCGGGAATTAAGGGTTTTATTGGGCGGTGAAAGTGGCGCAGAGTCGGATCTAATCGGGCAACAAATCGCCACGATGTTGCCGCCCTCGCGCCGGTCACGCGGTTTTAATATCCCGTAACGATGGAGCAGGTTGTAGATCGCAGGTCGCCGCGCCGAATGAAATGAGAAATATGGCGTTGGAGAAATCATTTATCGGATCGTAGTTGGGATTTCGGGGATTTAACGCGGCCACTTGCGACGGCCAACTGGCTTCTATTAGCACCGGGCATAATTGATGTCACTGGTTTTGGTGGCACCATTGCGGGAGGGAAAAATTCCTCGGAAGAGCGGGTCGGCGAACTTTCCTACCGATACCTTTGATCGAACGCGAATCAAAACGTCGAACGATTGGTCGGTGCGAACTGTGGTTAAATGTGTTACAAAAGACCGGTCTTTTTTCCTCTCGTTATACGCGTCGTTGCGCGCGCGCGCGCGCACGCCGGATAAATGTCAATGTACACACACGCGGAAAGCGTTTACGCCTATCCGAGCGGCAACGCGCAAAGCCTTCGCCGTATATCACGCTAAATCGCGATCCAAAAAATATACAAGCCGCTGACAGGTTTGGGGTTCTCGCCGCGTATCCCGCCACCGCGCTAACAATGTGTACCGCATTTCGGCAGCGTAAAATGACATTCGCCCTTGCGAAACGACGAGGCAGCCAGAAATTTCATTTCGTCACGAGCGACCGTCCCATCTGCCGGGCGATTACAGCGGTTCCTTAACGAAACGGCGATCCTCGAATCGGCGGTAATGGAACGTAACATATTGCGCTGGGCTTCTTTATGCAGATACGAATGGAAAGTAGGAAGAAGAAGCGCGAGTCGCGTCGCGGTGGTAAATACACGCGGAATAATTTAACGGCGAGAAATGGAGGTAACGTTAATTAACGTCGAAATTAAATGTAACTGAAAGGTTAAGCGAAATGTCAGTTACATAAATAAACACTTCTTCGATACTGAATTAAATAATAGCGAGTTTTCAATCGGCCTGACGCGAGAGACAGGCGGTACACACTTTTTTCCCCGTAATTAGTCAACGCCGGGAATTATTCACGAAGCCGTTTCGCGAGTCTGACCGAGCACCTCCTTGGTCGGATTAAAAACGCGTCTGGACTGCAATTAATTTGCCGATTAAAATATCAAAACGAGCAAGTCGAAATTCTAGTTTCAATATGGGACAGTGGCGAGGGCAAGGGGAGGGGGATGTGCCGTTGCAGTCGAAGGGATTTGGGTAAATCAGCGTGTCGTCAATAGTCAGTATTACAAAATTAATAGCAAATCAAATTCCCCGTCCTTTCGACTCCCCAATGTCGGTGGTCATGTCAGCTATTACCACGACTACAATGAACTGGGAATACATAGCCGTCTATTATGCCACATTTCGTTCCATCTTCAATACAAATACCCGACTGGCGCGTATGATAAATCACACTTTTCAAATAGGATCCGCTATTGTATTCACCCCATTGATTCGGCCCGAGTAAAACTTTTTTTTTATTCGCGACCGGTTCCATGAGCTTCGAAGGTTGCTGAATTTAGTGTCCGCGCTTCGAAGGTGCCTCCACAAAGGGCCACCGCGTACTGATCCAAAAACGACCCCCCGCCCCTCCCCGCATTTGTTATTGGAACTGTTCGTACTGGCGCGTTAAGTGCCAACCATTCACGATCGTACTCAATTAAAGATGCGACAAGTCGGAAACTGGTTTCACCGTATGAAAATAAAGCACCACTGGGCGTAGATGTCGTTGCTGTCGCGCGACAGTTGTTCGACGTTAATCAGTCGGACACGTTAATTTGCTACATAAACAATGCGCGTAATGGTCACTTTCATGGAACGCGAATCAATTTGCTCCAGGTCCAGGAGTATTGCGTTTGACAAAACAGGCATTTTCGGACAATTGTTGCTTTATTTTGCATTTGTTATTGTTCCCGTTTTCGTCATTAATGGATGTTTTTCAATGCGAAAACGCACTGCAAATGAATACGTGTAATGTATTTACGATAACATTTCGTTTGCGGGTTTTTAGACGCCGCGTATTCACATGCGAGGTGGATGCACAAAGTGGCTTCGATGACCTTTGAATTATCATCTTTTTCGCGGCTTCTCAGATTAGCCGCGAGATCTTTAATGTAGTCCGTCCACGTTCAAATTTATTTATTTTTAAGAAAAACTGAATCCCGTATATATATCGTAGTAATTACAAAAATAAAAAATGTGCAATTTTTAGTATGTGAAATAGAAAATCGGCAAAACGAAGACATAATTATCCGGTATATAAAATTGTATATCACTTCACACAGGAACGTGTTTCGAGTCGTCCCCGTCAACAATGGCGTCCCTGCACCGGCGACGCAGGTGTGACGAATCTCTGTAACCTTGAATAGGGTTTGAACGAACTTAACTTGAAAGTGCAGGCCAAGTTTCATTCCACACGTGTTCCCAACACGCGTTTTCCCCCGAAAGCACCAATTTTTCCCAAATCGTAAAATGCGTTCGTTTATTTGTCACTCGTTCATATCCCGCAGCGCGGCAAATCTATAAACAAAAAAAGAAAAGAAACACGGAACGTAAACACAAGTGGAAAAAGCGCGTCGTAAAAAAAAAGGAGTACGGCGATGTTTGCTTTCGTACAGACTGCACATATTTCACATATCACCGTTTCCTCGACGCGTGACAAGTCAGCCAATCTGCAACAGATAAATACATCAAGAAGCTATTGTTTGGGTAGGAAAGACTCGAGGACATTGTCAGAAGAGGGTTTCCTTAGTTTCCTGTTTTTCTTCCTTATCTAAACGTTGTCGAGAAGCTGGTCGTTTCACGGCGATGGAACTCGATACGACAGTCGGGAGTGGCGGCTAAGTGGATAGTAAGAGAAACGGAGTAGCCGAGGTGGCGGATGACGCGAGCGTTGAAAGGTCCTAACGCTCGTTTCCCGTCACTGTCTCGACTCCACATGTCATTAAAGCGGGACAATCCGTTTAGGCCATATCTCTCCGCTACGAATTGCCTTCTCACCTTTATCCGGCTAACGATCGCGTCGTGACCCTCATTTCTGCCCCCACATTGATCGCCTTCCGCCGATCGATGTCAAATTTCCATTCCGTCGTCACTGAAATTTCCCTCGCCAATCGCAATTGCCGTGTACGGTCATTACTGTAAACACATTCACCGGCCGCTTTTGACGAAATCGTTTGTAAACCGGGTCAAATAATTCCCGATTTTATCTTCCGGATCGTAAGGCAGCGATTACGGAGATTCTACACCCAATCGGCAGTCGTTTCACGGCGGTTGTAATACAAAGGTAATGGTCGACCGTGGAACGTGTAATTGTCGAAAACCGAGTTTTCTGTGAAGAGCGGCGGCTCGCTGTCATTGCGCCTGAAGTATGCCGCGCGGAAAAACGCGATCTTGCACGAGTCACTGGTCAAGAATGCGAAGCTCGGGATAACAGAAGTTACTCGATTGTTTTCCGGGAAACACCGGGTGTAAAGGGTTCTCGACGAGATTTCCCCGGATGACGCGTTTTTATTTCATCACCGGACGGTAATTTGACTCGAGGATTGTGGAATCACGAATTATGAACGAAACGATAAAGGAACGCGGGCTAGACAGCGGAATCGTGAACGCGGTCGGGGCAGTTGTTTTGTCAAACGGCCGTGAAAGAAGAAGGCTGAGATACGCGACGGAGAGGACCGTAAAGTCCGGCGAATATGTCCGCGGGAGTTTACGAGTCCTTCCGCGAATTCTGCGGGGCGGCTGGACGCAGCGGCGAATTCTGCGCGAGAGTAAGGCGGTCGAGCGGGGTAGTGAATGCGTAGCGAGAAGACCGCAAGCTATTAAGACGTTCGCGCGGAGATAAAAGGAAGCTGAGTTCTCCGGTGGACGAAGTCGTTTCTGACAGAGTAGTCTGAGAATGAGAGAGAGAGAGAGAGGGAGAGAGAGACAAAGGGGGACGGAGAGGAAAGACGAAGAAGCGAAAAACAGAATGGGAAGGAGAGAGCGGGGACGGGGAGGGGAGGAAGAGCCGCGAGCGACGGGAGTTTGAAAGAAACAAATAAACGAGGGGAGCGAGTGAGCCGCGAGTTGCTCGGGCCACCATTAAAATGAAAAATGACGTTCCCGCTGACGTCCCCACAGCGGCTTCACTTACTTCGCCGACTCGGTAGTTACACGGCTTACCCCGCGGACTACCGAAGCAGCCCCCTCGGAGTTATTGGTGATTTTTTAAATCTGTTAAACAGGCCTCTCGACCGCAGTCGCCGGGGGTTCCCTTCTCTCTTTGTCCGCGCCTGGTATTCTTTACGAGCCTCATCTCCATCTCGCTCCTCTCCTCTTCTCCTACCACCCCTGCCTCGCCCGTACCGCTTCGTCAGAATCCAGGGGTTGGTCCCAACTCATCCCCGGCGACCCTTCTCGCTTACGAGCGCTTAACACCTTGTTATTTATTTTTCAAGCTCCCTCGGCGAGCTTTTCTCTCGCCTACGCGCGCCTCAATCTCGACGCTTCCTTTGAATTTTTAGACCGCGACGAAAGAGAGAGAGAGAGAGAGACTATTGAACATCCTGAAAGATCGAGACAAATTCCGCGAATTAGATCCATCGCTAATCACTGACAGGAAAGAAGATCGTGTATTCATTCAAATTGACCCAAATTGATCCAACTGCGTAATTCACAGTTTGCAAAAGAATGCCACGCATGTGGCGGTGTCTCGCAGGGGTCACGCGCGGAAGATGCGGGTTTTCGACACTCATTTTCGGCGACCCGCCGCCACCGTGTTTCTCACCATGACAAATTGATTTGACAATATTTATATAACGGCGAGCCTTTCTCCGGCGTTCAAAGGGTCGCGTAAAAAACGCGGCGGCGGAAAAATCGTGAAGCGAGGCGAAATATTGCCGGGGTTATTGATACATACAGGACACATATTGAATTTGAAGTAATAAATCGAGGCGGCCGTCCATCGTGAAAAAGCCGGGTTTAAGTTTCCACGCTGTTTCGGCCTTCTTGCGGCGACTTCCATTTAACGGCCGGCCGATTTTGCCCCGCGAGCCAACAAGTTTCCTCTCCTTTTTTTCTCTCTTGTCATTCCTCCGTCGCACTGCACCGGTTTCGCTCACTCGTCGAAATGTAATATCGACGTTGGACAATGGGAGCGAGCAAAGCCGCGGCAAAAAGCGAAACTGCCCTTCCGGCGGGGAGAGAACTTCTTTTAAAATGTCCGCGACGATCGCCACGTCTCCTTCATATTTCTTCACCGATCCCGATGCTCGACAGCCGATGGAACGGACCGCGGCTACTTTTCAACGCTGTATTGACATGTAACTGTCATCTCGTACCGTTGTCATTCCTGCCGATTTCTTACCGCGCCTGTCGATCGAACCGGTCTTCCGCGGATATTCGACTCGAACGTGCTTCCACCTCGTTCGACGCACGAGAAAAAGGTGTGTAGTCGCGAGAGTCGGGGGAGACGTCGGTGAACGGTATTTTTTCTGACGCCAGAGTTACACTTTTAGCCTCGATCAAAAGCAAACGCCTTGCCCCGAAATTCGGTCAATATATTCAGGAAGTCGAAAACGATACGCCATAAACAATAACAACAAATTACTCAGCGACCCTTCGACCAATTTTGCCATCTCCTTCGTCCCGTATTCACACACGCACGGACGCGTACGCGTGCCCCTGCAATTTTTTCGGCTTACGATGGGGACGAAAAAAAAAACCGACAAATGCACGCCTCTACTTCAATATCTTTCCCCGATCGGAGGCTTCGATAGGCGCATCGTCACGGGCGAAGGGGGAGCTCACTTTCAAAACGGCAATACCATTTGCGGGATAACTGCGAACCGTTTATTTACGGACCGAATCGTCTCCGCGAGCACGTTTCGACTCGCGCGGCCTTGATCTCGAAATAAAACACTCAGCGTATTACATTTTCGTGCATTCGTCGTCAAATGAAATAATACCGGCGAACGTGGTATGGTAAGCTGGACATAAATATTTGGAGAATACAAGTGTCTTAGAAATAACGTTGAATGACGGCTGGAGTTATCGGCGAATTGAAATTTCTCCATGAGGAAAATCGGCGCCGAAATATCGCGCGATAAAGACGAGGAACGAATGGGAGTACCGATTATTCATATTTATATTGCATTATATTATACGACCTTCGTATTCATATCAGCCTCGTATTTACTGCGCCGTATTCATTACGGCGATCACGTCGATAACATCTCGCGCTTTATTTTCAGCAGTTAACGCGCGGACTGGCCCGCGATCGCCTTCGCCGCGAAGAAATAATTTATGCGCTCCGTAAAAATTACTTATCGGGCCTGAGTCGTAAACGAGTCGAGTTCATTAACGTGCAAATAACTCCTGCGCAAGGAGGCTACCGCGAGTCTGGCGCCTATTCGGTCTGCCGAATCGAAGCGCGATCGTAGATAGCCGGAGGCAATTCGACACCGGACTTTCTGGGGAAATCGACGGTGAATCGGTTCTGGTTCGCATTAGCCTCTTTCATTGCGCCCGAGACATCCCCGACGAGCCATCCATCGTTCGATTCAACGTCGAGTGGAAAAGTAGTCGTTGCCCGGAGTATCCCTCTCACCGGTGGGAACGCACCTTTACGTTTTGCAATTGCGACACGTGATAAATACATCCAGGCGACGTATTGCAGCGCCCGCAGAAAGAAATGGGAAGCGGCACCCGGCAAATCATAGTCCCAACTCGATACTCCGCACACCTCTCCGACGTCTCATTCCGCATCCGCCGTCTCTTTATTTCTTTTCCGTTAAACGCTCACTTCTTAGCGCTCGGTCGCAGCCGTATATCAACAATGATAGTTATACACGTACGTTATAATCGTAAATTAGCCGCGGCAACATAATATATTCGTGGGCCGTTTGGTTCGCGCGTATCTGTTTTATGCGGTTATTATATATGACAGCAGCAGTCATACCTGCCCGCCTGCCGTCCACCCGCTCGCCCCTCACCGCCGTCTCACGTCCATTTCTTCGACCGTCCCTCGTTCTTTATATTACCCGTGTCCGTGCCTTTTTACTCGCCCCGGGACGGAAAAAAGAAGAGGCGGGCGAAAATGAAAGCGAGACGGAGGAATCTAGTAGCCGGTGAGAAACCGTGCTCTACGAATTTATTAGCGCCGCGGATCTCTCTAATAATCCTGTCCCGCCGCGAGACGTACCCGCCACCATAACTCGCGACCTCCGGGAGATGCGTATCGCTCGCGGAAGCGCGTTACGGCGATCGGAGGGACGAAAGCGACGGCGGGTAAAACGATTCGCGTCCGCGTCACGGTGAACGAAATGATTCAGAACAATGGTTTCGAGGTACGAGTCGAATGGCGGTCGCGGGAAAGCGAATATACGTCGAGTTGGCAATGCTCGGAGAGGAATGAATTCCGTTAGCTGTTAACACATATGGAAGTGATGGACATTCGTGGGTTTTCGCGTTACGGAGGGCCCAGTGGCGGAGGGGGTGGAAGCGAGTCGTAGCTCGCCGGTGACTTCTTAATCCACGGCGGTGAGATATAATTTGCCAGGGGGAGAAGGGGAGGGTGTGGGGAGGGAAAGAAGAACGGCGGTTGCGCGCGTGTAGGTACGCGGTGTGGTTTACAAGCGGCGCGCACAGCGCGCACTGCTCGCCGAGCAGCGAAGGCGGCCCCGAAGCGGCCGAGCAATATTTTAATGGCGCGCAGTCGGTATCTCGCGAGGAGGAGGCCCCACCCGTCGATAAATCACTACTTTCGTGATATATCCGCGGATGCTTGACGGTACCTGTGGGCCAAACAGGCACGAGCCATCGCATCCTCATTATGGATAATTAATTAATCGGGTCCCTCGCGTGGAACATCCTGCAACCCGACACCCCCTTCGGAATAACTATGTCGTGACTTTTTCCACCGGCGGCTCGCATATATTCGTGTATAATAAACATGTCATAATATTACGATCGGCCGAGGCGCGTGTTCAGAAAACGAGACGGAGATACGCCGCTTATTCATGGATCGAGGAATAGTTGCCGACTCGCCCCAGCGACAATGCAGCGTGTTCCGTCCTTTTTTACGAGCCTGGCCCGATAACGCTCATTTCGCCGGACATCGGAATATCTAATTTGTATATCATTAAGGCGATTGATACATCACCGTCTTTCTCTCCCTCCTCTTCTCACCTGGCGGAGAAACCCGGAGAGGGAGAAGGAAGGAAGATACACGTTCGCCGTCAATTACCTCGGAACGGTATTTAACCGGCGTTTTCCCGGCGCACGAGTGCTAAGTACGTCCGCGGGTAGACCGTTTATTTCCGCGAGCACCGGATATAACGACGTTTGTAGCGTTTCAGTTTCCACGCGCGGCGGTGCGTTATGTAGTCGTGCCCGGCGTTGAATATGATTGCACTTGGCTCAAATAATATTGAGGGTATACACAACAATACACGCCAACGAAATGTTCTCATCAATACGCGAGCTGCGAGAAAATGAATTGTAATTATAGCCGATACATTCGCGCAGTCGTGCTCTAATTAATTATTTGCCGCTACTCGTAATAACTGGTAGTTAACAATCATCGCCGCTAAATACACTATTGCGCTCCGCTCGTCCTTCTCCCTCTCTGAAATACCGACAATGGCGATAAACGTCTTTACCGCCGTTTTCAACTATTGCTCTCTTTTTCTTTTACGATTTGGAAACTGCCGAATCGCGAAGGTCTCGTGCCCCGGGCGCGCTTTTTTCTATTTCTACCCGGGAGCGAGCTTTACGCGACTGTAACGCGACGTATCGATGCAATTAACGCCAACGTCGCCATTGCCAATACGGCGTTTTGATTTCGAATAACCCAGACATCGAAACTGACAATTGTGCGTTTAGCGTTGACCTTTCGACGCTCGAATACCGGCTGCATCGTTGAGCTTACCGCATTGGGGGAGAGAGAGAGAGAGCTTGTCACTCGCTTCGTCAAAGTTCCGCGGTGTTTAACGGCCGTTGCATCGCGTGCTAATATCGATCAACAGTCCGGCCCTCGGCATTAGTCATCGACACGCCGAAAACGAAGTCGTTACTCTCACCATGATCGCAGTCACGTGACTAGTTTAGGATAAACGCGACCGCGCGAAATGTTACGTTCCGGACAAATACCCGTAACGTTTTGCTGCAGCGGCTGAACAAAATCTTCACTTTCCGTTGCAATAAGTATAATAATAACGCTAATGGCCGCAATAGTAATGGTAATAATAATAATAATAATAATAGTAACAGTAATAATTATATATAAAATGAAAGCGACGCGGTTCTGCCGAACGATGACAAAACCTCGATCAAGCGTAACCGAGGCAGGCAGCATCGAAGGGGGAGCAAAAGAGAAAATGACGAATGAAATCCGGTAGCCGTCCGACGACGTTTTGCGCCTCTTCAAAAAGCACGGCAGCGTCGGGCATGCGCACCGCGGAATCTCCTGGACAAATTGGCTGGCGGCGCGCGTTTCGAATTATTAATTGTCTCCTGGCCTTTTTTTATTTCGGGGCCCGAGCTTCTCGCTCGTGACAGGGGTCGACGTGCACCGGTTCGATTTATTTATTAGCCAGTCGCCCCTGGGATACCTGCGGCTTCGAGTCCTCTGTTGTCCGCTGCGGACGTGACGTCGCCGCGAGGCGCGTGCAGCGGGACACTGCCGGTCCGCGGCAATAGAACTGTCATTCTTATTAGCGGGAAAGGCTTCATAATCGATTGATTGTTCGTCAACCTTGCACCGAAGATTATCAGGACGAGTAATGTTACGATTATTGCGTTCTTCGTCAACCTTGAGATGAAAGGAAAAAAAGCGACTAATCGTGTCGCGATTATTTCATTTTTCAAGAACGCGGGAAAAACAATGGGTCGGACGAAAAGTACGGAAATGGCAACGCGAGTAACAGTTATCGATAATCGCGACGACGCCTCGCAATAGCGATTCGCCGACAGAAGTAGTAACGATTTCTTCGCCAATAATTGTTTCGCACAGACCGCATGTCTTTGTAAGCCGAACGCAATTCTGGTCGGCAATTATATAGAATTGTCGGTAATTATGAGAGTCGGGCGATGATTAGTAAGTACAGGGGTCATCGGTTGCGTACGTCAGGTAATAGTGGAAGAATGCATGGCAGCGGTGGAGCGGCGAGGCCGGAGGGAGGAACGACGAACCGCAACAGTGGCCACACATTTCGCTCGTTTGGCCGCTCGCGCAGGACGCATTATTTCGTGATTGTCGCCGTGCTACCGGGGAGTGAGAAGAATGTGTTAATTTTGTGGCGATGTGTCAATGTGCCGCACTAACTAGTTAGCCTTCCCCGCCGCCCTCGCCTCCCCCGACTAGCCCTCGTGTCCCTTTCGATTCCAGCGATTCCGCATTGTGGGTCTCGTCGCTCGATAACGGACGAACGTACGTTTGCGACGTTCCTTAACGTTTTTCGCGTTGATTGATGGCAACACCGATGATAACAGCGATAAGGTTAGAAATGAGAGGGAAAAAAGTCGCATGAATGTCGGGTGAAAAATGGAAATCGAGTCTACGCATACTTGCCGCCTGGTGATACACGAATAAATTTGACCGACGGCTGTATGAAACTCAAGGATTGACAAGTTGCTCTATCGATTCGTAATAATCGACTGGAACGTGCCATATGTTGAATTAAACGACAATCAACATGAGCAAAGTGAAATAAAATATAGGTTTTTCCTGCACTCGAATACCGAAATAGTACTGCGTGGGGAATAATCGTTTTTTTTTATGCAGTACGGTTAGAAAAAGTGCAACGAAAAATGCGGTTAAAATAGTTGTATAAAAAGCAGCTTTTTTACAGTAATATCTTAATTATTTGCGTATATCGATTTCCTTTCGATTTCGCAATAATTATAGCGATCCTGAGCCAGACGTTTTATTACGCTGGCGTTGTAAAATTTATTTCGCACTTTTAAAAGTTAAAAAACACTTATCTTCCGCTTCTTTTTACTTTATCCTCGCAGTCACCATTCACACATGATATGCGCATTCGAGTTTTACAGCAGTTCAATAAAAAGGCTTTACGTAGAAATTTTTGCTTCGTTGGGGATACGAACCTCGGCACTGTCTGCGGATGCGAAATCAGACACTGCACCGATGACCTACAACAGCTTTGCGTATTTGACGTTATTCCCTTCATTTGATACGAACAGAATCACACAGCCGTTGTATCAGAAAACACGCAACTTCGAAGCTTTTTCCAATGCGGTAATTAATATTGTATTGAATCCTGTACGTGTATTTTCTATGCTCAAAATTTAAGCCACGGTTACAACTACAAATGCTTTATTCGTCTAATATGTTCACATCCAAGTAATTCCAAAAAAATACAAACAATTATTTTTTCTAAATAACTGTATTTCCATTCCACTGTCTTTACACTCCGTCAAAGAATATTTCGTCAAATTTTCCTACGTTCGTGATAAAATGTCAAGTCTCGAATTCGAATGTTAATTTTTGTTTTGTTCACCCAATTTGTCTGCACTGAAAAATAAAAACCGCGCAACATGTTACATTTCAATGAAAAACGCGGTGCTTCGATTTATATCATTTTTCTCCGTGAACAGACACTTTATAAAACCCGCTAATATCCGATTTTCGTTGATTACACACCAGCGCTTGATGCACATAACCGACATTATCGTTTCGAATAACATTTCATATTAATCGCTCGCGGCCGTTTTGCGAAAGCTGAAAGTTCAATTATCCCAATAATTAATTAAATTTAAACGGCCAATCCGTCCGTGCGCCCGTTGCTTATCAATATTCACCTGGCATTCGCGATATACACGAGATCCGCATTATAGAAACGCGATGCTCGTCTTTTCCCGTCGCCGTTTTCTCGCGAGCGGTTCGCGATATTTAATTTCTGCTCGTGCAAAGAATTAAAAGGAGGAAGGTTAGAGGGGAGGGGGGGGGGGGAGGAGGAGAGATATCACCGATTTTTGCCAACCAGTTCGGCTCGCAATTTTCCCTCGAGGGGGATAAATTAGAAACTTCGCCGTTTTCATTGCCGCTGAACGCGCGGCGACAATTAATATTTCGTCCTCGCCACTTGATCTTGAAAAGCGGAAGTGCGCTCAGCCTACGCGGCGTTGCGTACCTGCTTGGAAACTTCGGCGGAAATTGCTTCCCCGTTGCATCACAGATTAAGAGGCTCGAAAGGCTAGGCGAGCTTCGGAGGCTTTGATTGTTGAACGAACGAAGGCGAAGGAGCGTTTTTAATAAGCGGCAATTAAAGAGAAGAGGGTCCTTCGGCAGTCGCCGAGAAAAGGGCGATTTTCCTTCGCGGCGTCTCGGGACTCTCGCGACGTCCGCGTCTCTCTCGCGCCGAGTGTCGGAAACATTCGCGAACTTTCCAATCGAATCGTAAAACGCGATTTACACCGATGGCTAATTAATTGCACAATTTATGCCCCACGAGCTTTTTCTTCCTCTTGTTTGCGCAAACCATTTCCCCCACCCTTTTACAGCCGGGTATAGATATTATGAATGGCTCGAACACGGTGGCTTTATACTTTCTTGTAAATTGTATTAAAACGCCCGTCTTTTACGACCGTGTCAAACTACCTGCTCTCCATCCTTGTCCGTCAGTCGGGGATCGCGGGCGTAAGACGGAAAGCGAGAAACGGGGATGGCGCGAGGAGAAAGAAGGAAGACGCTGCAGCGCATGCATCGTCGCATAAACGCACGTTTATACATTTTTTTGTTTCTCTCTTTCTCTCTCTCTCTTCTCTTCTCCCCGCCGTTGTCCCCCTCGACGCCCCCCGCCCCCTGGCCCGCTTTCACCGCCTACTCCCTCTCGCGTGCGTTCGTAAATACGAGTCTCCGAGGCATAACCTCGTCTCCCGACGTAGCTGTCAGGGAGAAACGAGCGCCCCTTGACATTCGCGTGACACGTACGATGCCCCCTCGCGATATTGAATCCCGATTTTATGATCCCCGTCGACGCCGTCACCGCTTTCCTACGCCCGGTGTAAACTTTTATTCGCGAATTTAGAAGAAATCAGACGCGCGGAATACCCGGAGCAAACCATAAAAATGGCGACGCGACGATACACACCGCGGACTATGCGATTCTCGCCTCGGGTTAGGTTCTATAAACGCGTGGTAATTAGCGTGGCAACATTTTCTGTAAAAAGGCTCGCGCCGAACGCGCACTTTCCCGCCGCTGTATCGTTTTATTGCACTTTTTCCGCGTTTTACACCGCGGCTTGATTTATGACGCGACCTCAGTTGGAAAGAAGTTGGCCGGGCATTATCGAGTAAGTGATCTCTCGGCGGCGAGTTTCAGCTGCGTCGATTACAGGCATCTTACGCCAAGCTCTTACGCGGCCCATCTCGCTAACGGCGAACTTCTCGACCGAAGGGATGGAAGGGCTTCTTAAAGCCGTCGATGCGGCATCGGTCGACACGACAATAAAACGTTAATTAATAGTAGACTGCTCGCCGAAGTGGTAGTAACCGGCGGGTCTGACTACGACGCTGTTTTATGATTATGGCGCATTTCCGCGGACACGCCTTGCCCTCTGCGCCGACAAGAGGATTCAAAGGGGCGTGATCCAGATTCGAGCAATTCTGCGCAAAGACTACTTCCACGGGAAGAGGAATACGCGGGTCGGATGTTGTTCCACCGGCAAACGCGTATACCCACATTCCGTCGAATCGAAGAAACGGATCGACGAAGCTCCATAGTTTGGGAAAGTAATTAGTTCCGCGGGGGGAATGAAGTTCGCGCCGAGCCAGTCCCCCTACTCAATAAAAGCGGGAAAGCCCGTTTGGCGGATTCGTGTTTGACGCAGTTTAGTAACCATCGACAGCGTGTCGGTATCAAACAATTAGGCTGGAGCATCCCGTGCCGGGGTCTCGAGCAACCGACTAATATCCTTAGTCTTATCCTTATTATTATTACCCAGCCCTTCGCGCCGCACGCGCTTTCTACGCCGGCTTGCTTTACGCCCGTAACGAGCGTCTACGAATATTAAAGCGCATCTTTATCCCAAACTAATTTCCAACACGTGCAACGAACGTTGGCCAACCTGCCCAAAGTAAAAAGTCTTCAGAACCGGGAAATCATTCTCTCCCGTTCCACCGGCCCAGGAATGTTCTAGACGGACGATCAAAATGTAATTACCAAGATGATTCCCACAATGCGTTTCGTTATTCACTCGGTAAACAAATCTGTCGCTGCCCAGCGCTTTGACAAATCGTTCGGCCCGGGAACTTTCCCAGTGGAAGATGTCCCACAAGGCTTTTCATAGGTCACCGATGAAGTGATGAAAAGACGCATTTAACGGAAGTGCCGGGGTCGAGGGGAGAGGGGATGGCGGAGCCAAGGAGAATGAAGTCGGTCGGACAGTAGCGCTCGGTAAATGGGCAGGTGTCCCAAACCGGAAGCCTTTTTAGTCGCGCCGCGCATTCGCCTGAATGCACCGACAAATTCGAACTGTGACTTTTGACTGTATAATCCCACTTTGGTCCTTTCGAGTCAACAGGAGAGTCTTTGTCGGGGAGGGAGAAAGGGAAGGGCTTTTCATCCGCCTCGCCTCAGGTATGCGGCGATCGGACTTGCCCGGTAGCTGCGGAGTGCGATCCATAAAGAGACGTCGCGCGGCCGACAAATCGCTTTGACGTAAATCAGGATGAAGGTAGAAAGTTCCTCACGGCCCGTCCAAACAGTTTCCCGTCCACGAAGACGCGATACGCGCGTTTCGCCGGCCCCGACGTATTCGGTATTCGACAGCGCAAAAAGGCAGATCGCGAGCGTCGGGGAAGACGCGTTTGGTGTGAAAAGCTCGCATGACTGCGGCCGGACTGTTATGTTAGCCGCGGTACGTTTACCTCTGACAAAACCACCTCAGATAGGCGTATTATTATTGTTGCGCTGTTTCCATACATACATTACGCACCCTTCGCCCAAGTGTATCTCTATAGCGGTTCGCGGGAATACGCGCCGGATATGCGCCGTATCTACAAAGCATCCTGGCAAACAGCAGGGGTGCCTGTGGGAGACTGTGGGATCCAGGCTCGCTGCGCGGCCGAGGTGAATGGACCGCAAACCTTCTTTCTTCCGTCCATTGCGACCGCTCGCGTATATTTACACCCCGGAAAGACATTTCCCCGCAAACGCTTCCTCCAAATTACTCGATCAACGTTCCTACTCTCCAGGCAAATCGTTGTCTAGCTTCGCTTGCAAACACCCCCTCCCCCTGTCCCTCTTGAAGAAAGTTCTCCAATCGTAGAATCTTCGGCGATAGCGAGTCGTCGAGTCGCGCGGTATTCGCGAGCGGCAATAACGATAGCAATCGTAACGTTGGCGTATTTGTCGACGGCATAAAATCATTTATAGCCCCGAGAGAGAAAGGAAACGCCGAATGATTTCGTCCAACAAAGGCCCTCCTCCGAACGCGCATAATGCCCGTCATAAATCCTGTAACAGCGCAGTGACTTACACAAGCGGATAATTGGCAGAAGTATAAATGTGATCGGCATAGAAAGCGACGTTCGCGAGCCTCGTACGTAGCCACAATGCCCGGAAGAATGTCGGAACGAGGGGTGCGGGCATCCACCACGCCATGTATATATAGCGTTGACATCTGTATTAGGGTGATTGTGGGGGGAGGGGCGACGACACGAGAGCAAAGGGCCGAGAGAGATCTGCAACAGCCGCTCCTCGTCATGGGATAGGTGTGAACCGGGCCCAGAATTTGGGGAGCCGGAGCGCTAATCCATGGGCAAACACAAAGCCGCCTTTTTCCGCTTCGAGCACGAAAGTCAGCTACTTAGCACAACCAGTCACTCGCACGCTTCCCGATCATCGTGCCGGGGAGCGAAACGGTAGTCACTTTCATCGCCGTCGGACAGATGCGCGCGCGAGACATACGCGATTCACGCCACTTTCCCGATCGTTGCAAAAGTCGCAGTTACGAGCGCTGCTTTACGACCGGTGATTAGCGGGTTGCGAATTCATTCCGGCGTGTATCCGACAATCGCGAATCCTCGAGATCGCCAACAGCGGGGATGGCTCGACCGGGAGCCACGGCTGGAACACAAATCTTCGTGAATCATGGAACATTTTAGCGTGTCATCGGGGGAAGTTGACTCGACCGTGGGTCGACCACCACCGTAACTCCCCTCCTCTGCAACGGCGAGTCACCCTGCTCTCTGACAGCCGGCTTCGCCTCGACCGCTATTAGTTCAGTTTCGATGGTGCGGCAGTCTGCCAGACGTTTCTCGCGTTACGCCGATACAGGGATAACCGGTTTCACTCGCGACCGACGGATCGTGGAAAGCGCGGGATGTACCACAACGTGTCACCCCTGAACGCCGCGCTCTTCTGGGGACTGGGCATCGGCAAATTTTACGAAGCTTCTTATCAAGGTTACACTTTTATGCAATGCACGTTACGCGCGTACACCGTCCTGCTTTTCGCGGCTGGTTTAGTCATTGTTCCCCGGAATCACCTTTTGTGTAGAACGAGAATAAAATGGCGGCGAAGGCAAATAGCCGTGAAATGACGAGAAACAGTCGAGTCTTTGTGTACCTGTTGACACTCGACTCAAAATAGCCGACGAATGCACGTTTGCCATTACCAGCGATTTTCTCATCGACCACGTCCGAAATTAAGGGTTATTCTTCTCACGGTGGAGGCGCGTTGATCGCGAAACATCCGCGTCGGATATTTCCCGCGTGTTAAAAAAAACGGGAACGACCGGTGGGTATTCGAGGAGTTGGACTGTAGTAACTGAACAAATTTCCGTAAGTGACATTGCCGATACGGCGTTCGCGCATTTTACGGTGATTCGCATATCGGCGCTTCGCCGATTACGCGATGAGCGACGCTTACGCGAAGAAGTAATCGCGAATTTCTCCGATAACCAGCTTATAAACCGATAGCGAAACGAGACGGGGAATCGTCGCCAGGCGAGGATGTTCGATCGGAGAGCTCGCGGTAAAAGTATCGGCGGCGAGTCCGTATTGCAGGTTTAATAAACCATCGGTGTAACGACCATCGGCGTTTCCTCGCCTACGATTCGATCGTAACGTTTCACGATCGGCCAGATATACAGTCCTGTCGGCGGTGGACGAGCGCAGGTAGCACCTCGGGAGGTCAATCACAAAAGAACATTAACCCGCTCGCTACCCGGCCGGTGTGCTTTATCGCTGATTCAATCATCTAAAGTGGGAAGACGAATGGCGCGAGTGCCCCGGGAAATATCGCCCGGGCACCGCCGTTTATTATGCATCGGTGAAATGTGGCGTCCTCTCACCGGTACGCTAACCGAGGATCTACTGCAATTTACCGTCGCGGGGAATCGCGAGTCGTTTCTCGTATCACCGAATACGGGGATTTTGTTAAAGTCTGTATTTTCCGTCTCGCGGGTGATCAACTTTACAGATACGTAATGGGACAACGAGATGGCGCAGACTCCGTGACTTAAGACGGTCCAGTACCGATGATCGAGGCAGCGTCTAATTTATACGCGTATAGAAAAAAGGGGGAAAGAGATGAGCAGTCGTGGTATTTACGACGCGGACTCTTCGTGCGTACCCGCGCGTTACGGGCCAGCCGGTATCAAAGACGCCGCCTTTACAGCCACCATATAACGTTTATGACGCTAAAAATCTGACAACTGTATAAGTGCCTGGGGAACAAAACTTCTTTCCGCGGACGTGAAATAGTCGCGAGGGAAAAAGTCGACGGTGTATCGCGTGCATTTATTGGCGCGTTTGACAAATACATTAGCCACGTTTTTACAACCGACCACGAGATACTTTTCTTCCTCGTCAACTTTGCTTTAGCACCCGGGTATGAAAAAGAAGGAACAAAGAGTCTAGTTTTGGTATAAAGTCGTCATCGGTGACTCGCGCATTTACCGAATACCGCCCGAATGGAATTTCATATCGACGCGTGAGCGCTAAAACAGTAACGTCGAATTTATAAATTCACAATCGAATAATCCTTTGAAAGGTCGGTCGTCTTTGTTACTCGATAAATGGTCAACCGCGTAACCAAACGCGGGGTTAACGCACGGCAATTCGGTAGGGCGGCGTTTTCGACTTTTGCCGATTATTAGCGGAAAAATCGTTGTCACCGGTTACGATTGCCGATCGCCGTTAACCGAAGGATCGTTGCTCTCTGACACCGCGATACGAGCCTCGCCGCGCTCTACAGACGTGTAATTCACACTCGCGCCGCTGACGTCGGCCTCGGATTCTGTTACGCGTATCGCGGACGGTCCTTTGAAAGCGATCTTCGCAGTATCGTTCCATTATGAACGGTCGTAAATGTCGAGTGAACCGAATTTGTCCGACAGCGACGCTGCCCTCGATCGACACGTGCGCGAGACTCGGTGAAAACGTTTCGTCCTCGCGGAAAAAGTGGACAATTAACGCGCGGCGACACCTTCGACACCTGCGACGGGCCGCGTCGAAGGCGCGAGACATTTAAACGGTTCGCAGCGGTATCGCCGTCTCCGTCGGGCCCCTCGGTCGTCGCATACTCTCGTCCTTCTCTCGCATACCTTCGCGGTCCCCGGCGTCTATCCCGTACGCGTTATTCGGCCGTAACGCAGAGTTTAATTAATATTCGCACAGCGGGTTGGCCCGTTTGATTAGCTCTCTGTTGCGCGGCCTGATGGGCAAGCATGCATCCGCGTGGAGCGGGAATCACGAGCGCGTGCGACGGAGAGCGAGGCGAGGGAAAGAAAGAGACGGGACACCGGGCGTATACATTCCGAAAGCCTACGAACCGACTGTAATATCACAATCATAACCAGACCCCTTCGTTTGTCCGCTCGTCCGTCCGTCTGCCAAAACGTCCTCACGCTTCAGCGATATCAAAGAACAGCTCGTTGCCAGTCACGTTCACGGCATCGCGGCGCATCGTCATCAGCCTCCCGCGAATGCTCTCTCGCCGCAATGGTAACGAAAGATCGTTAAAAATAGTCATTTCGCTCGCGGGACAATGCCACCGTATTTTGCTTCTCTCTCTTTCTCTCTCGTTCCACTCACCCTCTCTCTCTCTCTCGAACACGCAGTAAATTCCCGTTCATTCTCGATTTCCGTCGTTCCTTCCACGGCATCTCGCGGTAAATGCGACGTAAACGGGAGTCGACTGTAAAGTGACATAAATTTCCGGACGGGAACGTTCACTCGATCGGCGATCGACTTTTGCCTCGTGCGAATGAAAAAAACGGGAAGAAGCATTCGATGGAAACGTTCGAGTTGGTCTGGTCGAAAATGCCAGACCCGCGACGGAATCACCTCTATCCGGCTTTTCGCCGTTTCCCCTGTGTCCCGCGGCGTACAGGCATTCTTCTCCGCCCGACTACTCTCCCCCGACAATCATTTATATCCCGTATTTATTATCGGGCTCCGGTAATACGCAGTAGCAACGTATTTATTAGCGAGATAGGCCGCGAGGTCTCCCGCTCCTTCTTTTTACTCGCTTCCAATTACCCGTGAGGGGGGTTACTTTAGTGGCGTTGGGTTCGCGCACGCACACAGACGTTACTCGCGTCCCACGGAACGAGATAATGAGAGAGAAAGAAATCATTTGCGCGGGGGCACGTAGCCGGGGAAAGGGACACTCGCCGATGCTGGTGCGTGTTGAGCGATAATGTAATAACGTATCCTCGTTGGAGTCCACTTCATAAAGCACACCTACCACACCCCCCCTCTCCTTCGACGGCCATGCCCGCGCGTCCTTCTGCCACCGTAACTTCCTTGATATATTTGTTCTCTTTATCCAGCCGGCCACCTTATATGGAAAAAAGAGCGCGACCCGCAAATGGAACCGTAACGTGACTTCCCATCGCCGTTTTCTCACACGCGATTATGAGGTATTGGGTTTCTCCCCCCCCCCCCCCCCCCCCCCCCCCCCCCCCCGCCCTTCCCCCCCCCCCCCCCCTTTCCCCCCCTTTTCAAATTTACCCCCCGGGGAGAAGCGGGACGGCGGGGCCGGTTTGCACAAGCAAATCTTTTGGCAACTACAACGCGACAAAAGTAGGCCGCCCCGGGAGACACAGCCGCCACAGTCCGAAGCGCTCGT
>JABFPT010002058.1:0-15589 GCA_022817245.1 Nixonia krombeini
GGGGGGGGGGGGGGGGGGGGGGGGGGGGGGGGGGGGGGGGGGGGGGGGGGGGGGGGGGGGGGGGGGAGGGGGGGGAGGGGGGGGGGGGGGAGGGAGGGGGGGGGGGGGGGAGAGGGGGGAGGGGGGGAGAAACACCGGCGGGTATAAGAAAAGGAAGAGGGGGAGAAATGCGGAGGAAAATTGCGACGAAAAAGGAGCCGCGCCACGGCGGCGGGAGCGGAAGGGATGACGGAGAAGGGAAAATGGAAGGGAGTAAGAATTAGGCGGAAGCGCGGTGGCGAGAGACTCGATCTGATGAGCGGAGCTTTTGCTCTCGTCGGGTTTTACCGTCGACTCGCTTTAGCCAGGATTCGGTCGGAGTGGTGGTTTACCTCGGTAAAATAAGGGGTCTTTGTGCCACGATCGCTGAATCTTTGTTCGAGTCGGAAAGCTCTCTTTCCTCATTTCCCAAGTACAAAACGTAGAAACAAAAGTCACTTCGCGGCATGTCGACGGTGTTTCCTATTTTCCTTCGTGAAAAGACGAGATTCGAACCCGTCGCTCCTTTAATATTCCCTTTTTATACGTTGCTTAACAAAAAGATGCTTCTTTTCCCTCCGGAGGGGCGAGGGATCTTCCACGGATTTCCTCAAGGAATATCAGCGAAATGCATTTTCCAGCAATAATGCATCAACCGCTTTCACGACGCATGATTTTTGGAACGATCTTTAGCTGGGTGAAACGGCGCTTTCTCGATACTGCGATGCTGTAACGAGTCGCAATCTTCCGTCCTTTTTCTCCGTAAGAGCGCCATATTGGCGTACGGGGCGGGCGGGGAATCGCATTATTCACCGCTGTACGGTTCGAACTACCTCGCGGATTTTAGAGCACATATCGATGTTCCCTGTCGTTTTAACAAATTTCTCTTTTTTAACGATGATTAAAACTCGCGAGCGGCGGACGTTTTGAAGTTCGCGTTGTTAGAGTTTGCCCGGTAATTAATGTGTGTGATGTTCGCGGTAATTATCCGCCGCTTATTGAAATAGTACAATTAGGTAATCAGCTGCCGTTGAAAGACCCGCCGAGGAATATTCCACTTCTAGTTCACGGAGAATTAGCAGTCATTACGAATTTAAAACTTATAAAGTCGACTTTTTACTCGCTCTCCTTCGCCGGCAAACTTTCCGCCTCTCGAGGAATGCCCGGGAAAGAGTTGAACACTTTTTTACTCTGATACTTACGCAGTGAAATATTTATCTACCTTGCACGACGGAAGGAAATTTCATCCCGTCGCGACCCGAGAATATCGGTTTTAGAATCGGGATAACTCGTGGCGTTGACGTTAATTAAAACAATCGCTGCGAGCGACTTTCACAGAACTCCGTCAAAAACAGGACAACAAACAGTCCCGTTTACATACATTTCTACGCGATGCTAATTAACAAAGAGTTGACCGTTGTTAATGAGGTTATTACTTGGCAACGCGATTACTGAACAAGATTCATGTCTGATTCCTGTCAAGTTAGCACCATTCTTTTTAAAAACCAAAAAAATCATTAGCGCTTTGGACAATTCTGCAATAGTTTTAGAGCTTATGACTAATTTTAGAAATAGTTCCGAAGTTGTATAGAGTGTTGTATAGGGTGCAAACTTTGAAACTCGAAAATATCACATCCACATCCTCCCAGTTTTCCGTTTTTCCTCAATATCTCTGCTCCTAATGTCGAGAGAGGGTAACATGGGGGTTGATTCTTAATGTCCAACGCGAGATCTATCGATTGGTATATAATACAAAACCGAAAGCCGAAGTTGATTTTTCGAGAAAAATTGAAGGGGTACTTGGAAAAATTACCCCTTTGGAAAAATACGTCTTGAATTTTTCTTCAAAAAATCAACTTCGGATTTCAGCAATGTTTTATATACCAAAAGATAGATCTCGCAACGGACATCACGAATCACACCCACATTGTTCTCTTCCACCATTAGGAGCAGAGATATCAATGAAAGAAGAGAAAAATTATGTGATGGACGCGTGATCTGCCGAATTTCACAGTTTCCACGCTGTAACTTTTTTCCATTTCAGAATTTCAAAGTGAACGTTGCACCACCTTATTCCGGACATTGAGACCTATCCAACGCGCTAAAGCAAGTTGATCTGAACCCATAAGATGGCCTACAGTTACGGTTAGAGTACCAATACTCTCAGTTTTATCCGCCACAATTTTTTCGTTTTTCTTCAATATCTCCACTCCTAGTGGCAGGAAGGGCCAACATATGGGTATATTCTTGATGTACGCGACGAGATCTATCGATTGGTGTATAACTCAATGCTGAAAGCCGAAGTTGATTTTTCGACATTTTTCCAAAGGGGTACCCCTTCAATTTTTCTCGAAAAATCAACTTCAGGGTACAGCTATGAATCACATACCAATCGATAGATCTCGTCGCGTACATCAAGAATATACCCATATGTTGGCCCTTCCCGCCATTAGGAGCGGAGATATTGAAGAAAAACGAAAAAATTGTGGCGGATAAAATTGAAACTATTGCTATTATAACTGCAACTGAAAGTCGTCTTATTAGTTTACATTGACATGCTTTGGCTCGTTGGATAGGCCTCAATGTCCGGAATAAGATGGTGCAACGTTCACTTTAAAATTCCCAAATGGAGAAGAGTTATAGGTCGAGAACTTTGAAAATCGGTAGATTACTCCTACACCTCGCCTAGTTCCTTTTTAAAATTACCGAACCATCGTGCGCAGGGAAATGTAATTGTCGAAGAAACCTGATTTCCTATTGCTGTATAGATGAGATGGGGGAAGGGGGACGTATAGTATACGAAAATGGTGCTGCAACAATAAACTCATCTGTCATCGGGAGAAAGCAATCAGACAATGCAGCGGAATGGTGCTTCTTTGAGTCCCTAAAATCTCTCGTGGATGGCGGTATTCCTTTGTAATGCATTTGACGCTTATTAAGGCCGCTCCGTGAAGGCAGACAGGAAGGAAGACAGGAAGCAGAGAGGCACGATCGTCAAAGATGGCGCCTCAAAGATGCCAATACCAATAAGAGCAGGACCTTGTAATACCAATTCACCAACTACGTAACTCTGCAATCGCTTTGCTGAGAATTATGCTACGAAGTTACTGCTCCCTGTATTCAGTTTCCATTTATTAATATCGTACAAAGCATTTACTTAAAGCGTTTCCTCAATGTCGGTACTCCGTTCGGTGTGTATCGAGTTAGAGGTAAGTATGGTTGTATGGGGGGGCAATGTTTCTTGCATTTCCATGTAATATTTAATACGATCTTGCATATGTACGTAGATTTCTACATATGTGAATACATATACATAAATTGTACATATACGTATATATATGTATTTATATATAAACGTAAAAAATAAATCTTTTGATTGTGTAACGCTAAAAAGTAAGTCATTGCGGTGTGTGCGTTAAAACAGTGAGCACTGTTTCGCCAAAGCAAGATGATTCGCAAAAAAGACTTGTCCTACATCTCTACTTCTTCTACTTTGTACACATTATTTTAACGCTTACACAAAAAAAATCTCAAAAAACAGTCTGTCTGTCTCCATGACCGAACTATGAATGTAATAAAAAAATCATGATAAAAAACGGGGAATTTAAATTGTTCCTATTGGCTTCACGCTAACTGACCGGATCAAATGAACTGAGCGAAAGTATCGCATTTTCACGGCCTCGCGTTCCACAGCTCCGGAAAGTTTTCTTTTTACATTGGTTCATAACGTCCGTGCTACTTCACTGGAATGATTTCGGTTACACATGTTAGCGCTCTCGCGACGCCCACGGACATTAAATAAAAAAACATTGCGCGGAGAAGCGCTTATTTGTCGATCTCGTTTCCACTTAAAAGCGAAGGTCACGTGACTGGTATCTGTAGCATTGTAAAGTAGGCTTTAAATCGCTTAATACTGCTACACCGGGAATGTGCAAGCAGAAGTTAACAAGAGGATAAAAATATGCCGTGTGTGTGAGTGTGTGAGTGGGGGAAATAAATTTAAGTGCGAGTGAAAATAAAACGTGAAATTGCGCGGCTGTAGGCAGTGTTAATACAAAAACTTGCTACGCGCTAATGAGCCGCCATTTTTTCATTTCCATTTACGGCAATTTCACGTGTATTTTTATTCTCATATGAACCGTTTATTCTTTAAGTGGTTTATGATTGAATGTATATGTGCACTTTTATAACATATATGTGTGCACTGATTTCTGTGTATGTGTGTATGGCTATACGTCTATGTATGTGCATAAGCGTTCGTGTATGTGTGTGTGTGCGCGTGCGTGTGTGCTTGTTTGTGTGAAAGAAAGACAAAAAGAATCCAAAATCGCAGTTGTACCACTTATTGACGTTTCCGACTACACTGACATAAAAACCATTTGCACTTAGAGAAAAGGAAAAAGGCTATTTACGTCCCTTTGAAACAGAGCGGTGTAAGCAACAAGCCGCGTCTTCTCGCCTGAAGAGCGCGCGGATTCAGAAGTATTTAAATCGCGGAAATGCAAAAGTACAAGAGAAAAAATCGAGGTTCGATTAAATTACACACACATACACGTTTACATCGAAGTCAGTAACTGTGTAGCGGTTGTCGAGGCGTTGATCAGGGATTCCCAGCGAGTCTGCAAATCTCGATATACTCGGCGGAAAGTTGGTGAAAACCGCTCGCATCACTACCCTACATTTTAATCCGGCAATCAATGCACGTGATTTAATAAAACGTGTCGAGCCCGGCTCATCAGCGTTGGCACGAAGGCTTTTGAAGCCCGAAATGAAAAAAACTACTGTGCTCAACACGCGTATTTAGCTGAACGGAACGTTGGCGGGTGTGAAAAAAGCGGCTGCTTTGACAGTAAAATGAGCCGGAGGTTCTTTTCTTTCCCGGGCCCGAAGTGATGAATATGAACCGATCATTCATACAGGCACTAAGATAAATGAGAGGCGTAAAACGGGAGCAAATTGCTGAAAAATTGGACGCGACTCGCGATGAATAATAGAAATAGAGGTACGCTATCGTAAAAAGCTACGTAAGCCGGTAAAAAATTGAAACGAATTGCGAGGCAGCTGACGACGATTGGCGACGGAAGGCGAATTCCATTACGATTTAAAAATAGTTTATACAATGGATCTCGTCTGGCGACGCTTTTCCTTAATTAGAAGTATTTCCGCCGAACAGGGTCTTTCCAATGGACCGATCGAACTTAGCAGTTTCTCATTTTTTTCCTTCCTTGACACGAGTATTTATCAGCGTGAATATTTTTTTTCTTACGCAAGGTAAATGAGTACAAAAAAAGATGCGTGGGCTAATGGCAAAAAAATGCTTTTTATTTAAGGGGTGCTCTTGCATTCTATATATTGCATATAATTATATACGCCATATCATGCCATCCATCTACCTATATATATATATATACACATACATCTATATACAGACATATGTGCAGTACTTAATTAGGCGGTAATAGTTTAAAATAAAAATTTGAAAAGTAAAATTTTTCGTGCGTGTTGTTAAACATGAACTACACATTTTTTATGAGAGAGAGAAAGAGAACTTAATAGCGTTTAGGTTAGGTCGAGCTTTTCAAATTGTCTGCTTAATCAATTTGATGTTACTAAGTAATTTCCTGCAAATATCGTTAATCACAATTGACGCTATTTAGCACTGTCGTCAACATTATACACAAACGAATTTGTACTTCGCTGTCAGTTTCAAACATTGCCTTCTACAAGGGTAACATTATTCTACAAAATATCTAGCACAATTGCCGAGAAGTGAAATTTAATATGGAACAGTAATATTCCGCTTATAATCCTAACGAGCGTAATAAAAAATTTACTTCTATCCGAGTATTAAATTTTGTTCGTGTTTTTACCGTGGACGATTTTGCAATAACGGAAGAACGTAAATGAAATAACAATGGAATTTACATTATCAGTATAATAAACTCATCGATGAATATTGTAACATTTGCAATATTGTTAAATAATAAATAATCACATATGCACTTATATTTAATCTTACATGAACTTATTTACATAAAAATTGTGTTTTATGTATTTCATTTCTGTGTATGCATGTATATTTTTTTTGTTATGATTCACATTTGTACAGATTTGGTTGTTCATAAATAAGCATCATCTGTATTTCATTATAATTCACAATCAAATATATTCATCTACAGCAAATACTTTTTACATTATACGTATCAGTGTTCAATAATCAACACTGTTTGTACTGTATAATTCGTTACAACTGAAGCCTGGTCGATTGGCATGCATGCACTGCCCGAAACTATGCCGAAAGTTATATACGCTGCGTCCAATTCCCCAATAAAGCGAGCGGCGCTCCCTGTGAGTACATAAATTTCTACTCTTTCCCGGTACTTTTTACACAAACAATTTTTTCTGTCACTTTTAATATCGATAGTTTATTTTGTACACATTGCAATGTGCACACACACTCACATTCCAAAAAAAGAATAAATATATTCTGCAATACACGTATTATACATTTTTACGTATTATTAAGTTTTATTATAATATGTCAGTTCTTTATTAAATTGTACGGTACTGATAATGATGATGACGATGATGATAATAACAATAACAATAATAATAGTAATAATAATAAGCATGGTAGTATTAGTACAGGCGAATAGGAAAGAACACAGCTCGAAATGGCATTCCTGTGACAATTGTCAGAAGCGTGGTTGAAAACAAACGCATACGTCGACGGCGCCGGGAGCGTCGGCCACTATTAATGCGCACTCGTCGAGGCGGCGGCGATCGACCGACGCGCCGACTGACCGTGTTGTTAAATGGCATCTACTCGCTGCTAGACGGCACAACAGCGGCTTTTGTCGCCGAGTTATTACTACTTACACCGGCATAATGCATCGTCGAATTTCACTGAAACTCACTCGCCCGTGAGCGACGTTGCATCGGCGCATTGTTACCAACACTGTGGTACAAATGACATCGGGTACGAAAGTAAAAAATGGAATGCTCGAAAACTTTCATTTCGTTCGCCGTTTTTCGTTTTCGATTTTCACTCTCAAATTACGTTATCTTTAATTGAAATCTTAATTACGGGATTAATTAATCCGTTAAGGAGAAAAACCGAAAAGATATTTATTTGGCCGATTCCTCTCTTTTAATTAATTCGCATTTTGATTTTAATCCAGCGTTAGAGGTTTGCGAATAACGTAACAATGAAAAGAAACGCGTAAGTTTCGTTAAGCGAGAGTAATGAAGTAGCTTGTTTGTTATTTAAATATAAACGGCGCGTTACGAGTGTCAAGATAGTTTGATAAACTTCCCTACAGCATCACAGGAGCGGCTGTGTAATAAAACCGACCGCTGCTGCGCTTCTGTTTCCTAATCTCAAGAGGCCGAACACGCGACGAGGAGGCAAATGCCGTTCAATTAATGGCCCCGTATCGAGCAGCACTTTTCATGGGCCGGAAATATCTTCCTTTGATAGAAAGTGTCTATATTTTATGAGCAAGCGCCGTTGCCCCGCCGGACGATTTGTACGCGAGTAACCATTTATTTAAGATTTATTCGCTCAGAAGTTACCGTTTAAGATTTATTCCCTTGTGCTAAAGAGTCTAAAGTGTTTTCCGCGTTGCCTCTCTTCCTTCCGCACTCCTCTTGCTGCGCGTCTTCTTGCGTAGTCGAGCTGCTGGCTTTAGTGCAATTTGAAATTGGCGCGCGGCACGTGCCAGGTGACGTCAGTACTACGCGGAGCAACCTAACAACTGTTTTTACACAAATCTTCGTGAAATGAAAGAAAAAGTTGTTTACTGGTACTCCATTGTTTACTTTCACGATAAAAATGTCGATCTATTTTCTCATATTTCGAGACGTATTACTCTACTAATTGTTTGTTATTTAGTTTATAGCCGCATGCGAGGAAACAATTATGAATCCATCTACGTTAAAAGCGTACAGGTTTCAATTACTTACCAAGATAATTAAACGAACTGTAAAAAGTAATTAAAAAATATTCTGTAATTGCGAAATAAAAAATTTGGATATACGTACGAATGTTTTTTAGACAGTCTAATTAAAAAATAACGATTTGGTTCCTCGTTATTTTAAGGACGGCCGTGTAAAAGTTGTTACATAGAAAAATAATATCGATCGGAATTTCGAGACGCGCTTATACCGACGCTATCAAATGGAAAGCGCTAATTCGTATATTAAACGTAACAAAATCACGCGACACGAGTGCAACACGAAATGTACATTTATTAAAGCACGGATATTGCATTAAGTTATCATTTCGTTATTATTATTTGAAACGTGCGCGCGCGCACTACGTAAGTGATAACTCGATAAAATCATTCGCAAAATGAATCATGGGACGAAGAGCGGCATTGATGGTTTTACGGGTTTGGATTGCGATGCGAAAAACGCGCAATCACATTCGTAACAGTACGCTAATTACTGTACGGAGTAATTACGCAACTCGATTTGCCCAGCCCTTTGTGCCGTATCTTTACCGTACTGTTATTCGCTTGACACGAGGACGAAAAATCGAAACCGAAAAAAGGGAATGAAAAATCGCGTGACTTTTGCCAGCGGAATGAAACGTGTTGTTCGATAAGCAACGTGTGCAACCTCAATTAGAAGCTGTAATCGATCACGCGCGCCGTTCGCTCATCGCGGCCACTTCACCGTTAAAAGTATGAAGCAGGAGAGATTCGTGAGATTTAAACATTCCTGAGATGTCAAGTATTTCCGGTATTGCCGTACACCATAACTTATATTTAACAATTTTTCCAAAGATAGTTGCTATCAAATTTACATTTGAAATATAATACAACTTTGATTTTTTAAAGTGGCATCTTAAACACTTACGTGCATCTAAATTTGCATTCGCACATGTCAACTCCAATTCGCGTATAAATACAAATTTTTCATTCGAATGTTCTCATTGAATTAAATCTAAATACAAATTTTTACTTCAACTCGAACTTCCTTTCTGCGTGTATGCAATTAAAAAAACGTGACGTCACCAGGCGCGATAAAGTAAAAACCGGAAACTAGCGACCAATTAAGCGCAAATAGTAAAACGAAAATATTTTTCTTAACTGTCGCGCGCCTATAAAGCCTAACCTAAACCTAAACGAAAATTAAATGTTTTTACAAGCTTGACGGTTCGCGTACGTTGTTGTATTCGCAATTCCGAAATAATTGCGACATAACTTTAAATTAGATTCGGTAAAGAAATGCGTGGGGGTGCGGTGGTGGGAGGGAGAGAAGAAAGAGTTCGCGCGAACCGCTGCTTTTCACGTAGGCAGAGACGCGGAGGACGCTCCGCGACGCGAATATACGTGCAAACTTTACCGCAATCTCATTACGACTCCTCTTAACGAATTTAAACGTTAAACGAGAACTCGGCATTTGAGTTTCTCGGCAGGCGAGCTTCCTTCCGCGTTTATGCATTAGCGGGGAATTGGGTACTTTCGGAATGTCGTGTACCGCGAGAGTGACTGCTCGCTCTTCCATGCGTGACCTTTCATCTTCGAGCCCCGCGTCTTGTCTCCCCCGACATTTACGAGTTTTTTCCCGCTTTAACCGTCCTTTCGACGAACACTTTTGCAGCTCCGACGTTTCACAACGGCGACGTTTCACTCCGTTTCAGAATCCATCTTTGCACCTGATGACGATCAGCTCGATCGGATTTTACAGTGTACACAATTTCATTCCCGACCTTGTGAATGTTCAAGAGACGTGGTTTTGAGGTTAAATCCTCTGGAATGCCTGTGATTGTGTGTAATGTAAAGTGACTGGAATATTAAAGGCTTTCTCATCAGTTGATCATTTGTAATGCATCACTAGCGCCGCCTCGCGGAGGCAATTGGTTGCTTTAACGAATTTGTCTTATTTGTATGTATGAAGTATGGGAGAGTTTGTAAATTGACGTACTTGTTTTCATACGTGATCATTGCGGTGGAAATGTCCGGAACAATTCACTGGCATTTTACCGACCTTCACTGACATTTGAAAAATTCATGCTTTGGAGGATGAATGAATTTACAGATTAAGTATTCTGACTCTGCCTTAAAGTACTGTAAATTAATAGAAGAATATTATTTTTGCCAAAACGGCGTTCACATTTTGAGTCTTCATTGTTGATCGTGAAATGCTTAATTATATAAGGACTTCTAGTATTTATATGCAAATAAATATTGTACAACAATTTGTCCATTTTCACGTAAACGTAATCTAAAATTTTACAACAATCAACTCAGAAATGTTGGAGAAAAGAGTTTTCGCGTTTAGGAGGTGGGCAAAAACGCAACACCAATTAGTTTCAAAAAATGTATAATTATTATTATTATTAATCATTCTGTCCATCCGAAGTAGCATTATTCTTCTTAACGTGAGTATAATCAAAGTTAAAACTTGTCGTTTGCTCTTTAATCGAGTACCGAGAATTTTTGGAAACTTTTTGAAGAGGAAAAACTAGTAAAAAAGTCCCGGCGATCGGTAGTTCCATCCAGGCGGCGCCACGTTCGTCAGCAAGTAACAAATCCTCTTAATTGTCAAAAAAAGAAGTTGGGTTAAGAGAAATGTTTGAACATCTCCGCAATCGCATTACAAGTTCCGGAAATTCAATTCTAATGCAAATGCGGGTGTTCTTTAGAGCGTGATAGAGAGAGATATATATACACGTAGTTGGATCACTTTTTAAATACAAGTAAGAAGCGACATCATCCCGACGATAAAATGTAGGTTTTGATTTCGCCCAAAACTCATATTTCAATATATGTGGAGTACGATATTAATAAAGCGACAGCTACACCATAAATCTTCCCCCATAGAAACAGCAAATAAAATTATCAGTTGAAACTTTTATTCAACCATGTAAAGCACTTTTAACTCAACTTATCCTAACTTTACATGTAAATTATTAAAAATTTATATTATTAAAAAATATTTAAAATAGCAGTTAGGCATATACATATCTTCACTATGTTTATTTGTTCAGTCGTTTTTGGTTTACAAGCCTCCATTATTGCCATTACACAATTAAATAATTAATCAAGTAATTCATTACAGACTTAGTGATATGTAATTTGGTCTGTAAACAACCACGTATAATCTGATTCTTGTTTATCAAGCGCACTGTAATAAAACCGTGTGCCTGCAACATTACAGACTTTAGTCTACGGCAGTCTCGCACGCGCATGTTTTTGCATTAGTCATATCAAAAATTGCCCCGACGACGGCGTATCGGTTTTCACTCCGGCTGGTGCATTCGGTGCCACCGTAGTACCACATTTCCTATCTTTGTTTCATTCGTCATTGTTTCAAACAACAACGCTCTCGACTGAGATCGCAGAAAAAAAGGAGAAGCTCACTGTCCGCCGCAAAGACAATCCTTTTTCTCTCTACCCCTTTTTCTGTTTTTCGCAATCGCCTGGTCACGTGACCTCTCGATTACCCAGCGCCTCTTCGTTGCCAAACGGTCGGCTTTCGGGATTAAAACACCGATGTTCGATTGAATCGCGCGGGTATTAAAACGGGAGAAAATAAAACATAAATCCCGACGCCCGGTACACGCTCCGATACGAATCGCCAGTACGAAAATAATCGTGTCGTGGAAAAAGCGTGATTGTCGGATACGAAAGCGGCGTTACGTCGCCCGGGACACCCTGGAACAAAGACGCGGGAATGTAAAACGCTTTATCGGGACAAAGACGCGGGATAACGATCGCCCGTTGAAAGGTTAAAAGGCGGGAGGAATGAGAGAAAGAGAGAGAGCAGAAGGGGGGGTTGAAGAGATAGAAGAGAGACAAAGAGTGGGGTATGCAGAGATGGAAAAGAAAGAGAGAGAGAGAGATACAGATCGGTCGTAACGAATTCTGGAAATCCTCGGGCGCTTCTCTGGAGCTTATAAACTCCTTCGCATCTGATAAGACCGTGATAAACAACTTTTCCACGACGTTAATCATTTCACAACGGTATTAATTGACTCGGATACTCGAAGAGATGAAAATCAGTGAAAATCGGTAAATCTGCGAACAATATTGGAATAACGTTTGTCGTTTTATGTCAGGATTAATTAACTTGAATATTTTCCGGGACAGAGTAGAAATCAGGAAATTAGAGAAAATGGGAAAATCAGGGGATATAGATAAATGGGTGGAAATTGGAACGTATGCTGAGAAAAAAAACGTCGATATGACCTTCGTCATTTTACATCTTGCATGAGGATTAATTCTACGCGTATGTTTTTTTAAGTCATAGTGAATATTTACGAAACGCAGGAAAAATCTTTGAAAAGAATGTCGGAATAGTATTCCTAATGCCTCGCCTTAACTAATTTAACGCAACTTTGCAAACTACGGCGACAATCGGAACATTGATGGATATTTAAAAAACGATGGAAATAGGGAAAGCTTTGCGCTGAGAAATTTTCTTTCCGAATCATGGGAGCAGCGTTCGTCGTTTGTGACGTCGCTACTAATTGACACAAATATTTCCCAGGCAGGTGTGACAATCGGAAAACATGCGAAAAGAACCGTCGGACTTTCCACCGGAACCGTAACAATGTACCGCAATAATGGGAGTGGGACCGCGACAAACGACGTTTGTAAACAACCCGGTCACGAAGTCCTACCGGTTTTTACCCGACGAAACGTGTCGCCGCATCGAGCAAGATATTTTGGCGCGGTGGGAACATCCCTGCGTGTGTTAATCATTTCCAAATTCACGGGGCAGGGCCGTGCGACTCGCGCCCCATTGTGCGCTTTTTCCGGGACGCCCGACTTCCCGAAAATTGACTCGGATTACCTGCGTCTCGGGAAGTGGCCACCCCGCCGTTATCGTCTTCTCGAGTCGACCGCGTCACGGCCGGCCACGCCCACGCTTCACGGGAAAAAAGTCCGGAAAGAGGCAGCACGGCAAGGGAGGGAGACACAAGGAAAAAAGGTACGAGAAAAAATGTACGGAAAAGGGGCACTCGCTGGCGACGGCTCGAGTCACGTGTGGAATTCGAGAGCCGGTCCAGACTGGGAGATGAATGTGACTGGGGTCAGGGGGGATGTGGAGATTACAGAAGCGGCGATTAGAAGCGCAACGGTAGGGGACGGGGGACGCGGTGGGGAAGTCGTTTCATGAGAAGCATTTCGAGACAATTACCATAATTCTGCCCGCTGACCTCCCGCGCACACTTTTTACCGCTTTATTGACTGGTAGACACGTGTAAGACACGGACATTTCATGCTTATCGCAATTAACAGATTTCGGTGAGACTCCATTTCTCGGCGACGGCTCGGAATGCTTTTCCACAGCCGGGCATCGGATGGAAGTGCCGCGGTCGAATTCCCGGCTCGACTCGAAGGCGTCGTTCGCCGGTTTCGTTTAACAGTTGAAATGAGATTTCTTTTGTTTCGCTTGATTTTCAGGTGCTGTGGAAAAAAGGCGTTGAAGATTCGCTGCTGGCACCGTTTTATTTTACGGGCAAATACAATGATGAATTGCATTGTCGGTATGTTTATTGTCGAAATTTTCAAAGTGTTACGCGAAATTTGATAGTGAATTGTGTTACTGTAATTCAACTTTCATTGTTTCCCTCATTTGTAGGAATAAATAATAGAATTCTTTCCAGATAATTATTACTAAGTATTTTTTTGAAAATTTAACATTATTAGAAACTTATGTCAATAATCGTAACGTGTTTATTGCCTTAATGCAGTATAAATTACGATAAAACATTTAGTTAAACAAAAGGAGAAGGAAAAGTTGTTTTCAGCCTACGCGAGAGTCGAACTTACTAGCCGAGGGACTGTTTGTAAAGCCCGAACAATTATCCCGCGGAATGTAAATGTTTGCTGTTAAAAAAGTCGTAAACAGCAATAGATATCGATCTTGGCTGTAAATGAGTGACTTACGCAACGTTGGTTATAACTTAAATATCATCGACGTAATTATTGACGAAAGCTGTAAAAGACCCTTCTCGGACGGATCCATTAATTACTTTGATCTACGAACGACCCAGACGCTTCAAAAGCACGAGAAAGTAGCATCGCAAGAAACGCCGGAGCAGCGGTAGATTAAAGCCGTGGGCCGGCTTTTATTCCAGGCCGTGCATATTGACTTTTATTAACTATAAAATTTTCAGCGGTTAATTGAAAACAATCTCGGCGCTGACATATCGCAGCGGCCGTGAATCACACTTGCTCTGGCGAACTGGACGCTTGTATTTTTGGAAAGGGAGAGTCGTGATTTCTGAAATGTGGTGAGCGCGTTCGAATTGAACCGAGAACCGTATTCTCAAGTAACGTCTTCATTAGCGAGGCCACTTTTGCGTTATGATTCCTCGTGTCAAACACACGCTGAGCGAGACACTCGGTGCAATTCAAGGGACTGTGGGGAAAAAGTAATGGAAGAGAAAGTGCCATATTTAGTAGTAACTAGCTGCGACAGACTTGCGTTTGTGATTGAGTTTCTTGTATTTGGTATGAAATGTTGCTGTACGTAATCACAAATGTTCCTCGTAAATGGCAAACCTTGACAAAGTGCGAGTCTGTCAGTGTCGCTTTTGCGCAATTATGGACGTAATAGTTTCTACTGTATTATTTCACTTTGTGTAAGGAAGTAGCTAAGGAGAGATCAATTAGTTAAATTAGTTATTATTGATCAAATGTGACAATTGTTATTGTTATCACTGACATTATTATGATCTGTACATTATTACTTCATTTGTCAATACTGCTCCAAAATTGACAGCTGTAAATAACCATTCCTATTTTTTTATCTACAAGTGATCTTTTGTTAATGCATAAGTGTGATTCGCCCACCCTGTTTCCTCTAAAGAACGAAAACCTACAGATCAACCAAGTGTGCTACAGGTCAACCACAGATGTCGTGAAGCGTCAAAAATTAATAATCGAAGTGCAATTAAAAAGACGGTCGATTGGTCCAATTGCAGGTTAGTCGCGCGCCATCAGCTGGCTCTTTAACGAAGACTGTGGCAATTTGATTGCCACATGATTTAATTCGCGTCTTTGGGGGCCACTGTCGGATATTTGCATGAGGCGCGCATGCAGACGAACGGGACGTCCGCGAGACGACGGTAGGCGCGGGCTGCAGAAACGCGAGGCAGCGGCGCGGCAGCAACAGGGATCGCTCGCTCATAGCGAGATTTAGATGAGGCTGAGCGATAGCGAACGTGGAAGTGAGGAGGCTCTTTGCCCATTTGGTCGGTTAGCGCTGTCGCTCGTTATCTCCGCATCGAGTCTTCAACTCGAGGCAAACAGGTACACACAGTGGCTCTCATCCCTTTATCCCCGGACGGGAAGCGAAAAGTCCGGCATATATCCGGCATGTATAGGTACGGCTGTTCTCGCCGACCTGTTACATGCCGTGGAATCGCACTTTTTCAGTTCAGTTCCGCCCGCTTTCAATCGCGGAAATACTTATCAGCGGCGGTTTTTCGCGCTCTGTTACCGAAACGAAAAAGAAGGCACTGGTATGGATAGGAGCGTCGGCCATACGAATGCAAATGAGGCGGCGACGATACGCGCGACGTGAATGAAAACGTACGCTCTCCCTG
>JABFPT010002060.1:0-10998 GCA_022817245.1 Nixonia krombeini
CCCCGCAAACTGTGCCCACCAATTGTGTTTTGCGGGGTTGCCGTGTGTTCTAAAGGGGTTGGGAATTTGCGGGCTGTCCCGCGGTTTTCCCGCTCGGGGGTTTTAACGGATCTCTCATTAAAAGGTTGGCGTTCGCGTTGGCTCGTAATTTTCTTCCGCGCGCATTATGGGATTCTTGTAATCCCCTATACTCCTTCGACCCCCCCCCCCCCCTCCCACTCCCCTTCCCGAACAATCATTTCCCTCATCTCCGCCGTCGATTCTCGTCCCGGCAACGATCCTGAAACCGAAAACTGTCCTTCGTTATTTCCTTCCGAACCTTAATTTGCATGAATTACGCGCGATTCATTTAGGTTTCATTTATGCAACACATTTTTCCTTCTTTTCCAGCGGCATAATGCGAGATCGAGATTAGTCCCTCGGCCGCGATTACTTCGTGTACACGTGTCATTATTCCGCGAGGAAAACGAGTGACCGTTGGCCGAAGGGTGAAAGTGAGCCCGCGATCGCACGGGCCGATTAAAGTATAACTACATTTGTCAATATGTGCACGCACGCCGCGGTCTACACTTTCCTCTGAAAAATACGACATTTTTGCACATTACATGCAAATACGCAAACAAATTGCTCGACCGTCGCCGAATAAATTACACCGATTCTCAGATAATGCGTAATTGTTTATAATAATGCCCTCTTATCGAACCGCAGCGGCGATAAGCGGGAGGAAAATCGTTAAGGTTTTTCCGACCGACTAAGAGCGCTGCTGCCGCGGCATTTCGATCCTCTTTGACAATCAAATCTATGACGGGACGATCGGAAATTCGAATTTCCTATTTTTAGTTCGGTATCTACGTTACGACACACACGGCTCTAATTCTCGTAACACATGTAACGAAGTTGTAATTCAGCCTTCATCAGGCTTCGCGTCGTCCCGCGCGATCAATTTTACTCTACTTTCAGCCGAATGTGACGGTGTGTCGTTAAACAGGGGTATTTTTAAGATTTGAATGCACCGTTCAAGGAGATATGCAACCCCGCACTCGATTTGCGTTATTTCACGCGAATGTCCCTGCCGTGTTACAACTTGAAGAAAAACGCCGACGAATTGAACATTTGTGGACAAACGGTGGTCGCCGGGTCGATAAGTGAACTCGAAAAGGAATGGCGGGGTGAAAGCGTCGTCTAGAATACTCCTTTCCATCGCATAAATAACGAACAAAGCAAACAACGAGGAACGCCCGTGATTCGAAGTAACGTGGTTAATGACGTAATTAAACGTTTCGTCGCTTTCCTTTCACCTCGCCCCCGTTTTCCCCGTACAAGAAAGTAAAACCGCGTATTTCTGCATCCCGATTATTACAACGTTCGAGCGTATTCGGGAGATCGGCGTGGAAGTTGGCCGCGTGTGGATGGAAAATGGTGTTTAAAATTGACGAAAGTAATTCCGTCGATTTAACCGAGCGCCGAGCGAGACCGAGTCAGTCGTACAGTTGAAGCTTCGTTTCCGCGCAGCTGAAAAGGTAAGATTGTCCCGGATAGGCTGAAGCCCAGCGGAACGATGTAAATAGCCTGAATGCCAACTCTCTACTACTAATTAGTTATATAAAGACCGCGTTCGCGCGCTCCTGTCTCGAAAAGCTTATACTGTTAATTAACATACCGAGCGAGGCTGCCGCACGGCGGCATCTCCACCTCCTTTTCTTCCATCTCTCTGTTTCATACAGCCACTGTTGAATATAGTTAATATGCTTTAGACTCGAAATGTGTAGGTAATAATACACGCTGGTAATACCTCGCGCGGTTATTAATACGTTATTCATCATTTCAGGTTAGCGCCGATATTTCAAAAACGAACCCGACGCTTCCGCCGCAATTTCGTCCTTTGTATTCGATCATCGTTAATTACCTGAGGCTTGCGACTGTATGCCGAGTTTTTAAACAGGGAAAGAAGTCGCGCTAATTATCCCGCGTTTATTTCAATGGTGGCACGGCTACGTCAACCGCGGTATTAATCGCTAATTGTGTGACGGGTAATCGTGTCATCAGCCATCACGCGGATTCGTATCAGTTTTTGTTGCCTCAAATAATTAGCTTAGCTGTGTGCGTCTGTGTTCGTTATTGCGAAAGTGGTGAGCGCCCATTTTTGAAAAAAAAAAAAACGAGGAGGCAAATAATGAACTAATTATGAATTGGAATTTCATTGGTAAATAACACAGTATAACAACCGAAGCGCGAACCTTAAAATATCACGACGCAAGGACAAATGGATTTGCAGTTATTTCGTAATAAACGATCCAATTATTTCTCAGTTGCGTTGAGAATGTTCGGAATTGTTTAGACGGAATTTTGAAGTATGTTTTTTAATCATTTTTTTAAGCAAGATCGGGAAACTTCCAGAACAGAACACTTGTACTCAAAAGTTGATTAAACCTTTGTGTAATCGTAGCATTTATTACGATCGTCGTTGTATAGATACGAGATCAATCTTGCGCGCGTCAATAACTTTTCCTGCTAAACGCTATCTGAGAAATGATTCTTGCGTTACCCTAAACCGTCAAGTCACATTCGCGTTGCGTTAATCACCTATAAACCGCGGACCGTCCGCAATTCGTCTTCGGTTTACAGTGCTTCTTTCTCGGTTGCGCATAACGCGGTTACCCAGAGGGCGGTTCTGCACCCGGCGACAGGAACCAGGAGGGAAACAATGCCCCGGTTTATTAGTCGTCAAAGTAACGTATTCGGGACTCGTCATAGGCAGAAGCCGGCGCAGTCCAGACGTAACGTCAGCGTACGATCCAGATTTGCGGCATTCCCCAACTCCCGGCTCGCTCGGCTGTCTTGGATGTCTGAGAATCCGGAACCACCGACGTGGCTAGGCGTACCTCGTATGTAACGTTCTCTTCCGAAAACATGTTTTCTCCTGTGTTTTACACTGTATTTCGTCCAGTTCGACAAGGAATCTGAAACTGTGTCACGACACTTTCGATTGTAAAAGCTTTTTTTTCTCAAAACACTGGAAAATGGTAGTGGTGAAACCGAAATTGTTGGTATTATAACCGTAATTAAAAACTGTATTATTGGTCCACTTTGAGGTGCTTAGGCTCGTTTGATAGATCTCAATACCAGAAATACGATAGTGTTTGTTACGTTTTCGAATTCCAAATTGGAGGAGATTTATAGAACGAAAACTTTGGAATTCGATAAAACACTTCCACCACCCTAAAAATGTTATGATTTTCCCCAATATCTCCATTCCTAATTGCGGCAGGGGCCAACATGGGTAGTGATTCTTAATGTACGTCACGAGATCTATCCGTTGGTATGTAACTCAAAGCTGAAAGACGAAGTTGATTTTTCGAAAAAAAATGAAGGGGTACCCCTTTGAAAAATTTCGGAAAAATTTTTTTTCTATTTTCCTTCTGCTTTTTGCGCTATCAGACGCGCGCTTCGGTAAGGAGTCCGAATCTGTGTCACAATTGCCGTGTTTCCGATTGGAAATACCATTTTTTTGGAGAAAAATTGAAAAAGGTGGGGGACAGAACCATAACTATTGGTACCATAACCGTAATTAAAATTCATACTTTTGGTTTAGGTCGACGTGTTTCACCTCGTTGGATAGGTCTTGATTTCCGGAATAAGATGGTGTCTTAGTCATTTAGATATACCCAAATAACAGAGAGTTATAGGTCGAAGAGTTTGAAATTTTTGAAAAACACGCTACGATCCCTCCTTTCTCCTCTTTCTTCCCCAATATCTCCGCCTCTAATGATGTTAAAGACCAACATTGGGGTGATTGTTGATGTCCATCGCGAGATCTATCTGTTGATATGTAACTCATAGTCGAAAGCCGAAATTGATTTTTCCGAAAAAATCGAACCCCTTAAAAAAATTTGTAAAAAAAATTTGTTTGTACCCACATCTTTAATTCTTGTTTTGATTTTAAATAAAAAGGGTACTAACTTGACAAAGCACCGGCGTAAATGGTTGTTACAACCGTTGAATTTTCCAGCGATGAAACACCACGGTATATACGCGTCTCATATGCGTTCGCGTACCTTTCGCCGTTGAATGGCGGATGTACCTTAGCGTTGTAAACCAAGTCACTTGGGGAAAGGAACAACCCCGCATTACATTCCAACATACTCGGGGAAAAGAAAAAAGGAATCACCTGGGTACGTTTCGGACCGACTCGGTGACGATCGAACACGGTTGATTCCCGGATTTATGTAGACGTAATCGTGAAAAATTTCGCGCTACGAGATCGCATGAATCACCGGCATCGTCTATGCGACATTCGTAAATCCGATTAAAGTCGTCGGCCGCTATTTTGATCCGAAAGGTAAGGCTGTAAATTTCGATGTTCCGCGTGTTTGAGGAAGAGATTCTTTCGTACAATTCGCGTGACGCGGCCAGGCAAACGAGTCATATTTACGAGAGCGCGAAATCCGCGTATGTTTGCAATCGCGCGCGCGTAGCCGTTTTTCGAAAATCCCGGGTCTTTTTTTGCCAGCTGGGTAATTGATTTTTAAAGTCGTCGGCTCGGTTTTTCCTCGGCTCTCTTAACGAGATCTTAACTCGCAACGGCGTCATAAACGCCAGACGCAGAAGGCAGCCGTATCTCTCGCAGGGGTTGTTGGTAACAATGAGACAAACCGAGCGGCGTCCCGACGCCGGCTGGCATTCGCGGTCGTCCGTATCTGAGAGGGTTGGCTGACTCGTTTGGCCGACTACCCGAAACATCCCCGACTTTACTGCACCTAAGAGGCTCGCAGAGGTGCAATGATCCACGGAGAGATAGCATACAATTGCTAAAACATGAGATAGTCGTGGAAAATGGAGAGGCAGCCTCCGAAGGAAAAGAAGCGGAATCCGACTGTACCCGAGGAAAAGTCGAGACTTACGGTTTCGTGGGAATGATAGGAGGAGAGGGGAGAAAGGTCTGGGCCCTTGTCCGGCCTAGCGATTATCGTCAGATCTCCCGCATTAATCCGGTTACGACGCCGAGACTTTATTTCCGTCATATTGCAAAGCGCGTACTTCATGTCGCATACGCGATTAGCTTTATTCCTCCAGTCGAACGATGCAGCGCTCGTAACTATCGATTTATATGCAGACATCAAACTTGGGTAATCCTGAATTATGGAGGATTACGCTGACAATTTGAGCGGCCACGTTCAGGTGCGCCAAACACGGTTTCGCTAAATACTCGTTATATCCCGTAGTTTAGAGTGTCCGGGGGAAAAAGGAGCAGGTTTTAATCATTCGTTATTTAATTTCGCGAGGGCAAGAATCGTTCCCGGAACGACGCGTTACGCGCGCTTGGCGTTCGCCAGTCTCGAGGGAGAGGCGAGATTCAGCCGGTGCAGCCGTCGCTGAAAATATAAATCCGCTAAAATATCGAGAGATTAGCGCTCGGACACGTCGCCCGATAGGTCGGCCCGGCCGAAAGCCCCGGCGGGCCTGGATGGCGGCTTCCATTTTTTCTCGTAACAATAATTCGTCGTTATCAAATAAACGGGGGCGCGGGAGCCGGCAGACTTTACAACGCGCCAATAAATGTTTGCGAAATAAAATTTTACTACCGAATAATACCACGGAGTTTGTTGCTATTGAATTACGGGTCGTTACGTACGTGGCTGTTGCCTGCATTTTCCAATTTTATCGTACGGCCGTAACGGGTTGGCGCTTCGTGTAACGCTGATACATTGGCTCGCGGGCCACCCCATCGGCGATATTTCAAGGACACGCGAAGAAAAGGACTGTTCGTCACGCGCCGCGGCAAAATCAGGAATTTCGCCTCTGTATCGCGGTTCTATCTCTAAGGAGAATTTCTCAGCGGTGATTCCCAGCGACGGAGCTAAGCGATTTAAGGACGACGCACGACTCTCCGAAGCCTTCGTGGGTACAATTGAAGCGGGAGGGTCGCGGAGTCAGGCTGCGGGACCGCTGAATTGCGCCGGGGGTGGGTCAAGTCTGCCGCAGAGAATAATGTTAATGAAATACAGATACCATCTCCATACAAACCCTCCGTCTCAACTGGAAAATAGTCGTCCCCACGAGAATTTCGTGAGAAAATTAGACCTGAGACGTTGTCTCGCGAACGGCGCCGACATTTTTCGAGAATTCGCACCGCCTCGGCAACCGTTCGGAAATGTCCGGTCTGGAAACAGCACTGACCAACTGTGTTATTTCTAACGACGTTAATTCCAGACATTGATTTTACGCAGCGTTATTTACAGACGCAGGGTCTGCAACCCTGTTTTTAAATCGGGACTTCCTCCAGACAAGATCGTCGCGAAATGTTACCTCTTAACGGACGAATCGACAAAGTTGGTACACAATGGTCGAGAATAAGGTTAGAACTTTTTTCTAAGGTTTCAGAACTGCAACAGCGAATTTTCTGGTCGAACGTTGTTGCAAGGACGGTTCGCACGACCTTCTTCTGTCCCTTGGGTTAGAAACCCATCGATTGTACTAATTGCGTTGGGTTAATGTTTCCAGTCCCTGCTTACGCACACCATACAATTCCGCAAGTTGCGAGCTCCTGGAGAGTTTCCAAATTTATGAACGGGTCGAATGCTCGAACCGCCGCAACGCTGAAATCTTTGGGAACGGTATACGGTTGATTATCGATCGGCGTTTTAAAAATAGGCGTAATCGAATTACGAACTTGAAAAGATACCGACACGCGAGTTGGGATGGGGGTGGAGGGGAGGGGGGCGAGGAACATCCTTTCCGCGAGCGGCGATGTCCCTGACTCGATGACTGATTTTTCAAAGCGGATTAATTAAGGCGCTCGACAATAGAACGTTAATTAAAACACTCGAAAGCGAGTGCTATTAAAAGGTATGTAGTTAGAATTACGGGGGTGGGGGGAGTTCGGCGGCTGGGGTGCGAGTGCGTTCAACGTACATTACGCCGGTATGTGTGTACACGTAGCTTGGGAAGGGGGCTTAAAACTTGGAGTGCGTCCGTACCACTAGGTACGGTTCGCGGGGACGCAGCCAGGCAATTTCTAACGGGTGGAAAGATATGCAAATGCACGCGGGGAGACTTCGGGGTAATACCTGGCAGCGCCCGGACGCAATAATCATTAAAAACTAAACTGCGCGAGGAGGAAGTCCCGCGTCCTACGAGACCGAGAACTCGTTCGCGGGGAAGAGCTGCTCGGGGACCGGGCTTAAGAACTTTCGCCGTACCCCCCTACCCCCACCCCCCTGACGACTTCCTTTACTCTCGATATTTCGCGAAAAGGGAAAGGCTTCGCATGATTTCGTAGTCAGCGCACATGCCTCCTCGAATTAACCACCGAGACACTCGCAGTCGGGCTACGCGACGCCTTCGCTACTCGCCAACCCTGCGATAAGCGCCGATGCGACGCTTCGCGCGGTCGCTGATTCCTCCACCGGTGCTTGGCCCGCTGCTGGATACTTCAGGGATGAAAAAACGTGCAAGTCCCTAAAAACTTTGCTCGTTCCGTTGAAAATAGAAAAATAAGCATAGAGTTTGCATTTTGAGAGAGAATTAATTCCGTGTCGGATTATTCTTGTTCATAAATCCTGTGAATGTTACCTTCAAGCATTTCCAAGCGTTTTTATCACGTTTCTCGGTATCGATTTGCCTGTCCGGTTTAGACAGAAAGTTTGGTGAGATCATCCAAATTTTTGGCACCTCTTCGTACTTCCATTAAGACACTCGATTAACAACCACGTTATTTGGCATCCGGAAAACACATCTTCGTACTGAAACGAAGACTTGATTGGAAAGAAAGTAATTTAACTTTAATTAAATATTTCAGACGCTGCACATGTTTCACCGTAAAGGTATAATTAACGGATAATTGTATTCCATGCTATAAAAATGCTTTTATCGCGCGGCGCAATAGTAGGCAGTAATAGAAATTCTTTTGTCTCAAACATTATTGTCTCCGTCACATATTAATATTTTTATCTCGCGTTTTTCCGCCGACCGCATCTCTTTGTTTTTATTACTCCCTTTACGTTTTTCGTATCGCGACGCACAGATGACTCTCGAAAAGATAAATCTGAGTAGCCGTCGAAATAATTGTTTTTCATTTCACAAAAAAACGTATTTAATGTTTAAAAAAAAAACAAACATTTATATTAGACGTTACATCGTGGGAAAATTGTGTGTTTACGTTACATAATTGAAAAATGATTTGAAATCACTTCAAGGTCACTCGCACGTAAACTTTACCAAACCGGTTGCTAAAAATCGCGTAATTTAAAAAGCTCTCGAAAATACCGGGTACTTGATACATATAACAGAATTGAAAAGGTTAATTACAATCCGATCAGCGAGCTCAGATCAGTGGCGTGTGGCAGGGTCAGAGGTCGCTTCAACAAGAGGCACAGGAGGGGTGAACACTGCACCTATACGCGGTCTCTTTGCGGCGTTGCAGCGAGCAGCAGCTTCCCCCGGAACTTCGTTTAACAGTTCTTGTTTATAAACTGAAACAGGAAGCGGCGGTATATAACTCCGCTTCTAATTACCCGGAGTGCTTTGCTTCTTTCATGGAAAACGCGGCCCGCTAACCGCCGGATAAAGTTTCGTCCTGTCGGTAGTCCAGGCGAATTAATCACTCGAGGCAGCTGAAACGGCGATTGTTCCTCGGTGGCGGCTATAAGTAAAAACCTAATAAATAGCCGGAAGAGAGTTCTCTGATAATTAAGTCCGTTAAGGAGAAAAGGAGCGAGAGGCACGCTCGGCTAGTGTGTCCGCCCACCCGCCTTCTTGCATCCTCAAGATGGCTAATTAATTTAATTACCGCCTGCGCCAGATTTACCCCCTACCCCCGCGGCAACCCCATCGCCGCTGACTCTTTTCGCCGGAAGTGTAGCATCCGCGGACTCTCCTTCTCGCTGCCTCCCCCTTTGTCCTTTCTCCTCGCCCCTCGCCGATGGCGGAAACTTCGCCGCATTTCGAGCATTTCGCGAAACTCGATCGTTACACTTTTGTTTTGTTATACATTTCTTATCCGTGCGCGATTAATATCCGTTGTGTTCCGCTGTCGAAACTTTCCGCTCATTGTGGAAAAAGTCGTTACCCGAGGTTGTTGCGCCATTCGCTAATAACGCCGCCGCGCTTCTCGCCCGCTAATTAGCTCGACGGGTTTGAATTGCAGGAAATTCCGAGAATGCGAGATGGGAATGTTCGTCATAGCCAATTTCCAAATCGTACGTGTTTTTGAATGCGACACTCGTCCGATTTTAGTCTACATTAGCAGGTTCCAGAGATAGCGGGATCCAGTTCACATACATCCTCTCCTTCGGCCGCGTCGTTCGATGGACTATTCGATGTAACGGTCGACAGTGCGACGCAGCGGCCATTAAATTTAATGTTTATCGGCGCAGGCGTAAAATTTAATTAATCTAAAAGTGATTATGAGCAAAAGCTCAGGCCAGAACGCTGATTCTATCAGTGGCAATCGCCCCATGAGCCTCAATGGCAAACCATAACCCTTCGAACCTATTTTACTTCACTCTGCGGACCTGACATAGCAGCCAACAGCCGTAACCGCTGGATCGAATTACCAAGTATTAGCTGGAAGGATCTACGCTGGCCTGTAACCGCCGTGTTCGATCTTCGATCGGTTACCCACCACCGGCGCTGCAATTTCATTTGCCCAACTTTTTCATTCATGGAAATACAATTCTTTCAATTTTGCGTTAACGAATGAAAGAAAATTGCAACGAAAATATGGCAACGAAATATGGAAAGCTGTATGGAAGTGAAATAATTGGGTATCGTAATTGTACAGACTTTATACGTGAAGTTGGTATTCCTTGAAGTTTTCCGATAATAAAGGAATTTCGGAGAGACTCGTCATTCGCGTATCGATCGGCGTATGCAAAGAAGGCAAAGTAGCGGCAGTAAACGAATTACGTATTCGAGAATCGTAGTTATAATTTGTCAGCCATTATCTCGCCGATGTAAGATTCGAAACTTTGAATGGTCTCCCGAAAGCGGGGCCCCTTCTCCTTCTTCAGTCCTCGTATTAATTCCGCAGGCTCACCGCGGTAATGTCCCGAACCGGTCCCTCGGGTGACATAAATGCATTCCCTTTAATGACAGCCAATCGAGTCGTGAGAGATACGCGATCATCCCGGAGCAGTCGTGAATCGCCGTTTCCTCCCGACGTCCCGTTTTTCAGCGCACTTTGGCACGCGGGATAAACGAGCCGGCGTCCGGGAAAATACTTGGAAATCGGCAGCCGGTAAAATCGTCCAATTATCCCCATTTTCCCGGACAAAGCGATCCGTAAGGGAAAATGTAACGAGTGACGGGTATCCTCGTCGATTACCGGAAAGCAAACCACCTAACAAGACATTGTTCCCAATAGCCCGGCCGTTCTCCCTGACTGGACTGTTTCCCCCCTCCTCCCTCTTCCGCCCTACCGAGAAGCTTCCTCGGGAACACGGCATATACGAACCGCGCAAGCGAGCCTGGTCGTAGTTAACAACCCTGATGGTCTGACGACGGTCGTTAGCAGCCGCTGGTCTTCCTCGCCACCCTCCCCCCGGCCCCCTCCCTTTCCCCACTACCTTACCTCCGCTCCTGAATTCGGACGCTTCGGTTGTTACCGGCGTCGTTCCACCAAAAACACGGCGGCGTGTTTTGCCTAACGGTGCGATGTACGTGGTTTTGTGGGAGGGGGTGGAGCGAGATCGATGAAGACGGGAATTCGGTCTCGGAAGGACACTCGAGGAACTGAAACGGTACCGGAGAAAGACCGCTGATGACCAGGAAGCTCGTTACTCCGAAACGGATCTAGCGGAAAGCCATTGTGCTTTTTGCGTTACTTTTGCGCAATTTGCATAGCCGTTCTAAGGGGGAGGGGGTGTCCCATCCCGGTAAGTTCGCAGCGGGAATAATCGCGTCGTGGAACGTTCTCAAACGCGGCTTAATTCGGAAAGTCGGCATCGGATTGTTTTACAAAGTGCAAAGGCCGTTCCGGCTGTCTGCGAGGGCCATTAT
>JABFPT010002065.1:4892-20561 GCA_022817245.1 Nixonia krombeini
TCTATTCAATATGTGAGTAATCAAGTGGCTGTATTGTGTAGAAGTGAAATGTGTATTAACACATTCGTGCCGGATGACGGGAATTTATGTCATTTAAGAAATGTTACTCATGGTTATCGCTGATATGACTTAGAGATCATATTTATGTCTTAGTATAGTATCCTATCAAAGTATCCACAAAAACGTCGTGGAGTCTGTAAACTCATGGAAAACGTCGTGATACTTCATATGAAGCAACTGCAATATATGCAAATTCTGTAGTGTTCCCTTATGCAAAAGTCATTATTTTTCGATTTATCACACTAAACAGAACTACCAAATTTTATTTTTTTTCATCGTAATCCGAAAATACATGTAATATAATGCTAAATAAACTAAGCAAAATGATATCAAATGGTCTATTATTTTATATACCGTAACGGCATGTATACAAATTAGGAAACTCTTGTCATTTTAACAGCACGTGTTTACAACGTCTATATATCGATACAAATTAAAAAATTATTATTAAATTTTATCTTCGCCCTAACGGTAAAAGTTTGACGTAACTAGCTTTAGGCTTTCATCATTTTTGCACGTGTTCAGGAATAGAAACGTCCAAAAAGCGCTCGATTCAAATGTGTTAATAAAAATTATGCATTGCAAATTATTTACAGATGATTGATCAAGTTTCAGATTCTACCGATGACAATGATTACACAATTGAAATTTTCAATAATATTTCAGTATTTCAAGGTTTTACATACGCCATATATAAAATTGTCAATTAATATATAAAATTGTCATAATAATCGTGTCAAATATTCCTTCAATGCAGCCTACTAATGGCAAAGATCGGCGACTTGTTCCAATTAAAACTATTAACATGAATACAAAAATTAGAAAAAACTTATTGCAATATCTCCGAAACACAAGTATTTGTCGTACATAAATATTATGACAATACAATACATGACTTTAAAAATTGTTGTACTTCTACAAAGCTAAGAAAGTATTTTTATTTACTTATATTTTTTGCTGTCATAAGTAAATGTTGTCAAAAATTAAATTAATAATTTTCTTTTATTGCCAGGTGGATAGAAAAATAAACATGAGTTCGGTCCTACGCTTTTATTTTGCGGAACCCAACATTTTTGCCGAAATAAGGAATTTGCCGGCGAAAGTACACTCATGTACCGAGATTGCTTTCGAAAATGTATTATAAAAAAAATGCAAAATTTGTGTCTTAAATGAAAACGTTTTTAAGTTTAAAAGTGAAAAACATTTAAAACGAAGCAATACACCGTGATGATGATTTGTTTCGATATATTCTTGATGATGGAAATAATAACATTGATGATAAATAAATGAATTCATGCATTACTGTTGTTGGCGAATTAATGATATTTAACTCGAATCTCATTAATTATGAAATTCTTCAAGCAAATTCATCGAGGACAGTTTGTTTCAGAAATTGGTTATTTTGTCTGGATGATGCTGTGATTTCGATGGAATTGGTGTTTGGTATATAGATACATCTATTATAGCAATATTTTTAGAGAATATACACGATTGAACGAAACCTGATCAAATTGTCTTGTTCGAATGGTTCCCAAAGAAATGCATAGTGTTATGTTTAACAAGAGAATCGGGGCGGTGGCGTCGCCGAATAAATAATCATTCCGTTATAAATCCGTCGAAGGGGAAGCGTCTGCAATTAAATTAGCGAATACCGCGGCCGAAGCGGCATTCCCCCGGCAAAATCTGCCGAATTTCACAACGAATCGGCAGCACGTCGCATTAATATCAAGTCCACTTCGTTAATCGCACTCCTCGAATTTCGAACCGGCAGCGTTCACGGCAAAGCGGACGACCGTAAAATGCAGCCAAGTAATATGAAAATAACAATTTATTTCGCAATATTTATTGTCCCGACATCCTCGAGGAGGCTGCTCCCGCCCCCCATCGAATATCTTTTCCATTGCATACAGATGCATACACGAACACAGGCGCGCGCGAGCGTGCATTTATAAAAAATTGTATAATGAGGACGTTACCTCGATTCCGTCCTACGATATGTAAACGGGCACTGTCGCAATATCTTGCAGCACATTATGCGCGCTCGATCGTCGACCGGAAAAAAATCTACGGCCCCGTAAAGATTGGCATTTTATTTCGTGGCGCGCCCTCCCCAAAACCGGAATCGACCGGGATTAGGAACGTCGGTGACTCGGTAATAATACAGTTTCTGTGCAAGCGCGCCTGATTTATGGGCTTCACCCTCGAATTAACGAACGCCAGAAGGAAAATGAATCGACCTGTAGATCGCGCGGCGAGGAAAATTTATTATACAATTATTTCCGTAATTGAAATTGCCGCGCAGTTCATCGCACGAGATGATCGAGGGACAGGTGAGCTTTCGAGTGTCATTACCGCGCGCGGCTACAAAGATCGATACCGTCGAGCCGAGCGATCGTTTCCCGCTTTACGACGTATCGGCGAATACGTCGCTGTCTAATTGCGAGCGGCCATTTTATGGCCCGCCACGGCCCTTTTATTGGCCTCTTTCCGCGCCAAATTCGATTAACGCGCCAAATAAATTACCGGGGACACGCGCGCTGGGACTCGATTCGAGCAAATTATTTTGTGGCTTTTATTGTTTATTGTTAATCGGCGATGATAATCAGGCCGGAAATCAGGTGAAAACATTCGCGCCCGCGGAAATTTGTTTTGTCAACGAAAACGTTAATGGTGTTGTTTCCGCTCGCCGTTCGTTACGGAGATTTGTGGAGTTGCACTTTTTGCCGCAGCCGAAAAACATGGTGCCGTTATCTTTGTTGCTTTCGAAAAGTGCGAAGGTGCCTATGACAAATGTTCCGGGGAGTTTTCATATGCGATCGAGTTTATAGGCGTTATAATTACTAGTTTTGCGCAATAATCGCTTTTCGCTTGTCAAACTTTTGTCAGGAATTATAGTCGCCCCTCTGAATCTTCGATTATTCCAGCCGCAGTTGAACAAGCGCCGATGAAAAGGCATAAAATATCGTAGCCGATTCTGTATCGATTCAGCAGAATCGGATAGGGGCAGGAACAATAGATGGTGAAATTTGTTTGAATAATTTCCCAAAAATTGCATCAAAGAACGAGGAACGTCGGAATATTTGCGAGCAGCGGTCCATTGACAAACGCCAGGTTGCCTTATCCAAATCCACAATTCTTCGACGCTCGGCCTCTCGATGAACCCGGGACGTACAAATCTCTCCGGCACAGCTTCGTCGTCCCCGTTTTTTTTCCTTCTTCCTCCGCACATCCTTCGACTCTATCTCAAGCGTCTTTCTATAGGTCGTCCGAACTCGCCCCTCCTCGCAGTCCTCCTTTCCCGGCTGTAATCAGCATCCGCGTAAACGCAGTTCGTCTTGGACACGTTCGGACATACCTCTTCTTTATGTCCACCATCCGAGAGCTATAGGCTACCCTACTTACTATCTTCCACACTGACTCTCCGACTCAGTCTCTCTTTTTCTTCCCCCTTCGCTTCCCCTCTCCTTCTCTACTTTCAACCCTCTCCCCTGCCACCCACCCAGAGCCATCGCTAAAATGCCACTCTCAGAGAAGGCATTTTTGCTTATTCGACCGAATAATCTTAAATTGATATCCCGCTACGCTTTCTGGGACGCTTTGCGTTTATGATCGTAAACAAGTGTGTGTCAAAATTTCTGGAAGAGTTATAAAACGTTACTTATTAACCAGTGATTTATTTAACAGATCGGCCGTCCTCGATTTGTCTACGTGTAATTGTAAAAATACGTGAGTCGGTTAAACGTATTAACACCGGTTTGTAATTGAGGTAATTAAGTCGCGAACTGTTTCTTCAAGCATTTACAATTCAATAAATGACGAAAGTCGCTTTTTTGTTGATTAAATTATAAAATTACAGCAAGCAAAAATTGAATATAAAGAACTAAGATTTATATGCGTATTAATGTTATGTTTTGCGAAATATATATTTCGCTAGCGTTTATATAAATCAGAATCGAAGCCGTAAGTGATGCAAAGTAGTGGCTGAATGATGACCAGACCAGTCAAGCAAACGTGTTCCTCGAATAAAGTTTGGTAACAACTTGCAATAAATCAAATGTTAACGTGTATTGAAGGATTTATAGGATTCAAAAAACTGAAAGCAATTCTGACCTGACATCTTCGTTTTTGAGTTTATAAGCGTTGTCTTCTTGCGGAAATGTCACAAATTATTCTTTCTGCTTTTTGTTAACTTATTGAAAAACATTTCATCGTATATTCAATTTGTTTTTTAACGAATGTAGTTATATAAGTGCAAGAAAAATTGTCTTATAAACATTTTTAACAATCTTATTAATATTATATAAATTATCTTATCAATATTTTACATTCTCATTTCACAGATTCTCATACACTGCTTGCTCGAAATATGGTGCTTAAAAAATAAGGAATAGTAAATGAATATCAAAAGAGTATTCTTACTTCATAATAAATTTTATAATACAAATTGAACGTCGTAAGTTAACCTTGTTTACTTTCCGTACAACCTTTCAATTCATTAATTACATTTACATTTACACTGTACGTAAACATTTTCAAAAGTCAATTCCTCTCTCCTCTGGGTGCTCCAGCTCGCGTGATACGCGAATGCGCAAAATGTGCAGTATGGACACGAGTTGTGTATTATGAGATCTTATGTGAAAGAGAGCATGGTAGTGAAGGGCGAGACCGAGCATTAGAGAGCCACCAAAAACCGGGAGATCCGACGATAACCGAAGATTTGTGGCGGTTGAGAACCGAACGATAACCACCAGACGCTGTACCTGAATGTAGCATCTATCCTGCACTCTTTACGAGCTGCCTCTGACGTTTAGATGGTTAACGCTATCCGTCGAAAGCACGAGGAGCGCCGTCCGTAGGTCGGCGGGATTGAGTAGCGAGGGCTAATGACGTAATGCGAAAGCAAGAATTTACGATAACGCGTAAATTATTAATTCGCCTACTTCTTTGTACATTTCCCGCCATGTACATTCGTGCGGAGAAATCTCATAAATCAACTTTCGCGCCAAAGCATACAGTGTATCGCAAAATAATAACGCTTTTGCAATATGAATGTTTCACCGGTATTAAAACCTCACAGTTTTTTAATAAAATAATAATGTGAGAATCAAAGAATTTTAAATTTGAAGTTAAGAAGAAGATTAATTAAAATGGTACGAAAGAAAAGTGACATAAATCATTTTAAAATTACTATTATACTTAAGTCTTACTTCATTTAACAAATATATGTTGTGTTTAATAAATACTGTTTTCACTTAAATAAAAAAAACAGTAGTTTTGGGCTTATTTCGTTCATATATTTGTCCAGTTCAGGAACATAGAAATACCCGTTTTTGTATACGGATTACTAGCATTATTGCTACATTGTGTACATTTTCTAATCCACAAATACACAATACTATACAATTGCCACATTTGAAATATGAAAAAATTTGTTTTTGCTCTATGAATACGGAGGCAAGAATGAGTTCAGTACCTTCCTAAGATATTGTCACTGAGTCGCAGGGAGACTGTTTTTAAAGACAACTTAAAAAAAATGGTGGTGCTGTGCTGCCAGGTTAAAGAGTGGCTCAATTTTGATCTTATTACCGTGTGCACGAGGGAAGGTAGGTAAGATGAAGATGTCAGGTGGTCGAGGCCGCGTGGGTGAGTCAAGTGATGGTACCACGCCTTGTCGGTGGGTGTTCACGCTTCTCAAATTGCTGGAACCGTGAATTATCCTGCGATTAAAGGACAATTCTAAATACAATTCTGTATGGACGGATCCGAGAATCGATTGTCTGGATCTGGTTCACGGCAAAATCTGCCATAATAAAATTTACAAAATGCACGTAAATGCTCATACGTGGTTTAATTAATTTATTACAAACAACTGTATTTACATTTAGTAATAATCGCAATAGCATGTATACTTACTGGTAACCACTATATTAAGAAAGTAATGGAATAATTGTAAATTCATTATTGGCATGATTTGTTGAACGGGAACGCCAACGTCACGGAAATCTATCGATCAAGGTGGAATTGTCGTGGTTGGAAAGATGGCTTCAGGCGGACGCGAATAACGCAGCATTATTTATTTTGACGTTAAAAAATTCGTGGGCTGTAAGTAACGAGTCTGGCTTCACCGCTTCGTCAGCTATTCGGGTTAACAAAACATCGTAAAGTAGTCTTAATGTAAGCACCGGCTTAAACGTAGATCCTTTCTTACAAATATAACGTCGCGCCTGCGTTGATCGAGTTTAATCACGAATGGAAAATTGTTGCGAATTCTTGTAAACAAATAATCGCGAATTCATGTCATTAGTTGTTTTTGTTGGCTCGTGCCCGATTTCACGCAAGATTCAACAAAGTTGTATGAAATAACTAGACAGAATAAAACAACGCATAATTTTGTTCAAAACCCGCGACTAAGTTTATAAGACCACATATCAACAATAGTTAATTTGTTGAATTACGTTGCCTGATTGTTAACATTATGCCTGTTGATAAAAAGCAGGTTAAAGAAATTGGACAGCATTGGAGAGAACCGCTTTCCCTGTTCAACAATTTTCGCCTTTTCCTTTTGCCAGTATGACGCAAGCTAAATGTTAGCCATAACACACTATATTCCAATACTACGAACATACGAGAGATAAGGGGAAAAATGTTTGTCCATTTTTCTCTATTAATATTCTCTATTTATTATTTCAGCGATCAATCCTAGTCAACTCAGGGCGAGAATATCGACGACTGTTTACACTGGCAAGTTCGCTGTGGAAACGGCGTTCCAGCGGCGGCACACAATTGCAAGTGCAGTTCGTAAATTAAGAAAGCTCGATACGCGAGGCATCGCATTCGCCGACACGATCGACCCTTCCGCTCGTATCCCGATATCGGCCGGAGGCAGAGGAACGCGAATTGTCCCGTCAGCCAGTCCTGAATCGCATCCGAGTGAAAATACCCGAGCGATCCTTAAATACGGCTTAATCCGACCGCAGTCGCGTGCATTTCCCACACGTCGGTACGCGCTACTTTATTTCACCCAGCAGCGTGGATTACTGGATCTTCCGCCGCGGGTAGTTGGCTTTTTCCGAGGCCGCAAAAAGAGCCGGTGATTTCGCGCGGGTGTCGGTAACGTTGGACGCTGAAACGAGACGCAGCCAACAGCGGGGGAGAGGAATGGAGAGCGAAGGGAAAAAAGGAGAGAGAGCGACAACTCCGGCGTGGCGGTGGCGAGGGTTAGTTTAAGGAACGGGAATCGGTAGCCTCCCCGCCGATGTGTTTTATTTTATCTTCTCCGCTCCATAAGATCGCATTCTTTACGACCCATTAGACGAATTCATTACCAGCCCCGGGCAATCGGTGGGTGAGCTCGTCCGCGCGCCCTCCGTCGCTCTTTCATTGTCTCGTTCCACCGTCTCGCCACCCGGCCCGCTCTATATTTTCAGCCTTCGCGTATATTATATAGGGCAGGAGGCGCTCCGACCGCTTTCTGACGGCTCCGACAGTCGTTGACCCTCGATTTGCGTGATGCCTCGTCATTTGACATTCAACGCTTCGGAAGAACGTCCCGTTCGCCTTGTCAAAAGGCACCGGCTGGAAGATACAACGAGGAGTACACACACATACGCCGCTCCTTTTTCACGCAGAACTTGGTTTGTTGAAAGGCGGCTAGTTCTGTTTCCAAGGCGAGGTGTAAACCCGCTAACTACGCTGAAGTAGTCTTGATTGGAAAGAAGATGAAAAAGGCAAAAGAAATGGTTATCCGAGGGAATAACGTAGAGCGTAGATTGAAAGTGAAATTGGTCATTATGCGACGGTGGCGGTGGCGGCGGTGGCGGCGAACACGAGAGAAAAAATGAGCCCGACCGCCTGTTATCTTTGGCCGGGCGATCGCGCGCGTTCCTTCACTTTCTTTTTATCTTTCATTTAGCCGTATCGATGACCACAGCACCGTCATCCGAATGGTCAATTAAACGTACAGCGCGCCGCGCGAATGTGTATCGTCGACTATTTACGATAATGTTGCACTGGCTGATGGAACGACGATTTAGATAACAAAGCTACGGGACAGGTCCCGAAGCGCTGCGGGATCGATGATACACGCTTCGAGCTTCATCGACCATGCAAAACCCAGCTCAATCGTGTGATTATATTCTTAAAAGTTGACGTAATCGGATTTTATAAATCACGACCGTCTTCTTCCTTGCTTCGCGCCGATTCGCTACTCGCACAAAGACGACACTCTGCAACAATGACGGTAATGTCATTAAATCCTTCCATTCGCTGAATACACGTATTTTCTGCGATATATCTCCGCTCGAAATATAATTTTTTTTGTTGAAGTTCTGTACTTTTTCGTGGAAAAAGTAAGAAATGTGACGATCGGCGAGTTGTAAATGACTAAAATGACTGTTTGATTTATTAGTTTACTTACTGTTAGCAATACATGCACGTGAAAGTACATTAGTACGCGTTCTTTCAATAACCCCATTCGCAATCTAAAGAATATACGAATTACTAATCTATCATTAAAAAGTACACCAATTATGTATCGAAACAATAAAGAGGTATTTTATGAACACACAGCATAAAAATGTTTATTTTTTATTGTCCTGTACTTGCTGTTTCATTTACTTTTCCGTTTATTTTTTACTGTACAAATTGTCTTGACATTCTTCGTGATTTAAATCCCAATTGTTATGCTGTTGTTACTCGGTATTCTCTGATAATAAAAATAAAACAAGGTCGAAAGACTTTAGTCGAAATCCTGAGTTTCCGCATACGTAAATTCTGCTACGAATGAATTCCAGATACTCAAACTCTCGTATGCGAAAGTCTCATTAAAGAAAATTCTCGTACCGAAGCGGACGAGCTTGGCGAATCCATCGATCGCCAGTGCAGCCTTCACTTTGAGAAAATCCTCAGGATTTGGAAAACGAACTCAGTTCGAACGCGACCACTTTAATTGAAAATCTCTCGATGCGAGAGAAGAGGAAGTTTTTAACCGTGAACCTTATTACCTTCTACGCGTTTGTTATTTCTAGTGCTTTTAACGCGGCTGCAAATAGAACGGTCTGATCTCAACTGATACAGTTCTCATGGCAATTAATCGTCAAATGAAAGCAAGGAATATGGATGCACGGTCGATTAACCAGCATGGCCTCATTTGATCCGCATTCTTGCCTTTACTAAATTTTTTGCACGTGACTTGCGAGTATCATTTCGCGATTGAAATTTTTCACTCGAGAAAAAGCACGCTTCTTTGTATACTGAATTCACAATGACAAAAGTACAGAAAAATACTTTTCGTGATAGGGTTCGATTCAATTCTGATGCATAGATTTCCTATGATCGTAAAGAAAGGAACACAACAAACGTAGAGAAAGATTCATTTAAAAGAATGGTAAATTTATATTTTGTGCGATGAAATTTATACGAATTACGTTACGCTTTCCTAGAATAAACTGATCTAATAATGCCCAACGAAACAACTTTTTGTATGTATTTGATTTGTTTCACATAATGTATTATTAACGACATTCGTTATCGAACTTTAAAGTAGTATTGGAAAAATTGGAAAAAAAACAGCTGTTTATTTCATAAATATTTAAAACAACTAAACAATATCAGAAGAGTAATACAAGTTGCAATATCATTTCATAGCAGAATGAAAATAACAAAAAAATTGTACAAGTATCAATAAATGTAAAATTTATTGTAATGTAAAGTACTGTATATATTTATATATTTATGTATTTAAAAATATGCTGCTGAACAAAAAGTTGAGTATAAAGTATGATTCATCGTACAATTTCGCCGTTCATGACTGATAAGAAAATATAAGTATGAATTATATAAATTATGGAAGAAAAATACCGGCGTAAAGTGCGGGCAAGGTGCAGAGAAGGAGAAAGAGACGGCTCGGGCATGGGAGCGAGAAGAAGCCACTTGGCGCTGTATCAATTCATTAGCGCGTTACGTCGAAAATAAAAGTACCCCCGTATCTGAGGCATACGGCGTATCTCTCATGAGAAGTATCAGAGTGGACCGGTTTCTGCGCTTCGACTTCTTCCCTGCGTACAGTAACTCCTCTTCATCTTCCACTCCTTCGCCTCAACCTTCGCCCGCCTCTCCGTCCCCTGTCGTCCGGATCGCTCGCCGCGCCGTCCTTCGACGTGATTTGCCGATCCTGTCGGCGAAAAAGACAATCGCGAAAGAGACGCGCATTTTTTCCCATCGTCATTCTTATTCAGGCCTAATTTTCTCTCGAGCGGAATTTTCGTTGCTTTCGGCTTTAATTAATACAAGTCAAACAATGAACTTACCTTGACAAGTGCTTGTTTTTGAGGCTGACTTGGAATTAATTTCGAATCGGGCGATTCGAGAACAGCGGCAGAACAAGGCTGCTTTGCAAAGTGAACAACGATAATTGTTCCGAAGTGAAAGCGATAAGAGAAAAAGGAGTGTATTAATATTAGTCGAGTGTGCATCGATGCCCGAACATTTCCGAAAGGCGGTTGAATGAAATCGAGGTAATGACCAGTCGGTCCGGCACTCGGCCATCGTAAAGAACAGAAAAAATTGTAAAGGAAATCGTATCTCAAGTCAGGATATCTGAAAAGCCAATAACTTGAGCGCGAATTACATAAAAATGTAAAAAAGCATAAATTCCCCTCGAATTTATGTTATTACGCTGACATTTTGTAATGATAAAAATGATATTATACTGCCAAGTCGGGATTCTGTGATTCACTCGTACATAAAGTTGAACACACTGTATTTATTATTCGGAAAAAAAAGTTGAACGCTTTATGAAATCTTACTTTCTCGCGAGCGCGTTATAACGAAATGGAGAAAAAGAGGACAAAAAGAAGAACGGGACGCTGCCCAAGTGTGGGAAAATGGCGGGAAATGCAGAAGAAGTCTTAAACTCTCTCGTGATATAGTTTATAACATATATATTTATTTGAGCTTTAATTGCATTTTAAAATACAACCGAAATAATTAAATAATGACAAATCTGGTAAAATGGTTTTTTTTTCCAAGAGTCGCGTATACATGATGTATATCTTTGTGATTCCGTGTTCGCACGTGTCCACAGGTGTGTACGTGTATACGTTTACACATGTATGTGTCGTCGTGTGGCTACGCACTTACGGCGCACTCCTACGTATCCTCGTGTCCAGCGTGTCATTTCGATTTTCTCATCATTTTTCATCACACTCTCAGCAGTCGTATATAATTACAATAATAATATTATTATTATGTTCGATAAATACTTTTAAAGTCCGCGATGGAAGAATTAGAGTTTACAAGAAATACGTATACAAGTGTTTTGCGCGTGTCTCTGTGTTCTGTGTGTGGGTGTCAGCGTGTACACGTGTGTGTGTGTGTGTGTCTGTGTCTGTGTAGATAAAAGTATGTGTGTTGAAGAGTACCAGTGTGTGCGTGTGTGTGGGTGGGTGTGTGTGTGACGAAGTGGGGAGGATTTGTGTGTCACGTTCTTAAACACTTTTGCCACGGCTCTCCTATTCGTCGGATGCCACGCATTGCATCTCTCGCTCACACTCTCGTTCCATTCATGCCTCGACGCATTCTTCCCTCCTCCGCATATATAATATATATTTATATATCACTGTACCTCTTTTTAATATTCTCCTCGCTTCGTATATATGCAGTTCATGAATTCGTTATTTCATTACAGTCAATATACACAATATATCGCGATAAGTCGAATGATCATAAGTGACGGTATTTTACACGTTTGACGACGCATGGCTCCCTCGGACGCGTAATGAATGTCGTTTAAAAACTCGAGGGTGTACAGGGTAGGGGACATGGGAAAGAAATAAAATGTACAATGGTCTACGCGGTCTTCCATTCTCGCCCTCGCATTCTTCCAGTTAACTCGCATGCCTCTATGCGCGCTCCTCGCAATACGGGCCCACTACATAATGCGCGCAGCATATCTTATGAAATTCAATATTGCACTGTTACGTGCGCCTCTTATTGCGGATCTCATTGGGACTGCTCGCCCTCTTGCGGACAACTGTCGTTCCAGCTAAACATCCTTAGGCAGCATGACCTGCTCTGATGGAATAAGCGAGCACTTCTGTCGCACTTCTTTTTACGCTATGCAAATTTCTTATTACAGATGTTACCAATAAAACTTTGTTTTGATCACAGAATAATTGAGAACAGGCTTGTTTTACTTATCACAATTTCTAAACATTCGTCGGAGGTGTGCTGTAAACGTACAAAGACAACTTTCGTGGGGACATTTGTTAGAGTAATTACAAATTAGTTTAACAAATTCTCACATGGTTACATAAATTGTTAATTCATCCGTTATTAGAATCTCATCTGTCAAAATGGACACTAAATGAAAATTTCCAATTACGTTACAGCAAAGTCTCGCTGAGTTCATGTTCACTTCATTCCTTTCCTTCATTTTCTTGGAGTAAAGTCAAACCCAATTATGTGAAAAGTAGCTGCAGTCTTTGATCCAATTTATTAACAAAATTTTTTTACGTTACAAAGTACACGGATTAAAGACAAATTTCACTTAATTTAACAATATGAATTTGAAATTAATACATTTGAGAGGGAACAAATAATATTAAGCCTGTCGATAAAAACTACTTTGTATTTAAAAAAAAAGAGTGTAGAATATGAATCACATGCGAGCTTGCATCATTTGTAATTATCTTTCTTCAAATCGCTTACACATAGTCTATCGTTGTTGTCATTGATAGAAAATGTTCGAAAGGAAAAAGCACGAAAAGTTATCTTCGTCGGTTCAAAGACACCGATGTCAAGGTTACTTATAAGTACATACATAATTGCAAGTCAGTAAACGCAGATGAATTAAATACAATTCGACATTACGCACTTCAGAATATGCCGTTGATCCGCACGGCTTAGACTTATTTGCGTGAAATCCGCTCAAAGCTGGCTACTATTTCGAAACATGTCCATCGCGCTCGAAATTGCCAGACACATGCGAGCAAGAAAGCGACGCGTCACAGTGAGCCCGTAAACATTTATACAAGTTCGCGCCAGCGGCTGAACGTCGGCCGGGTGACCAGTTCCGGTAACGACGCTAATCAACAAAGAAATTCCTATTAACAGTGTGTGTGTGTGTGTGTTTTTCGGGCCCTAAACTAGTCTAGTAGCCTACGCCTTATACGCTAGAGGTATACATACTGACGATCGACCTGAGCCAGGCCATTAGGTAAGATTCTCTAGTCAAATTTCTCCTCGATCGAGCGTTGCAAATCAGTTGTCACGTTTTCTCATTTGCATCTCTGTCTCGATGCAGTTCTTTTTAGTTCAACGTCGTAAAACGCGATAGGTCCTTAAGTATTTTTAGTATCCTTTTAATTATATAAAATCACATACTTGGCCGCGCGCCGAGCCCGCGTGACTCAGCGGTGCCGCGAGATATGGTGGCATCACAATTAATTCGAATCTCGTTCCCTAACTAGTCGCGCGCTTCGTCACCTTGTTCCAGTACGCAAACGCGTCTACGATTGTGTTATTAAAGTCGTCGCGTGCTAGGTCTTGACTAGAGAATCGAGTAGTCGCGGGTAAGTAAACAGAGGGCTAATTAAGTGGGTGTTTAGGTGCGCTCTAGGCAGACGTGATTGGATAAGAGAGAGAGAGAGAGAGAAAGAGAGAGAGGGGGGAGGGAAGGAGCGGGAGACGGGTAGACAAAGAGGGGGATAGAGAAGAAGGCGTAGGATCGGGAAAAGGAGAGAAAGAGAAAGAGATAGATAGATAGATAGATAGAGAGGGACAAACTGAGCAAGAGGAAATGTAACAGTTTTCTACACAGCTACTTTTTGCCGTTATGTGAAGTATTAAAAAGTCAGTCTTTTACTACAAGTGCGATATATTGAAAAAATAAAGTACAGAAATGTACTTAACCTCCGAAAACAATTACGTATGCTTGCGTATTAGAAAACGTATCACTCACGACGAGTATGATCGTGCACAGCATCTCTATGTACTCAGGTGAGCACGCAACGCGTGAAATTTGGCCAAATGATGCGTCTCGTCGTCATCGCATAGTCTCACGACAACTAAGTACAACATAACCGAAAGACTTAACCAAAGCGTTCTTAAAAATACACTTCATCACAGAAACGAACTATTCTTCCTAAAACGTCAACACCCAACTCGCAACGACGCACAACATCCGCTGACAACGAAATACCGCAATTACACCGGAAGACGTTTACGAGACTCGCGCAGTCACGCTACACCCGCGAGATCTTGGAATCGTATGAAATGTACATTAAATAGTCGATGACACATTAGGCGATAATGAAAGGGCGAGAGTAAGTCGCGAATAGAGAGCAAGTTAAATTTAGCAGCTCCGAAAGACGACAACGACGGTGAAATCCTCGGGACGCAAACTATAATCCTCCGATCCTGGCGTGTCATCGTCAAACGCTTCCGACGCAAGTACGCGAGTACGAAACCAAGTCGACTGGCAGCGACGCTTCGCCCAACCCGACGACCACTCTCAACTCTCGTTAAAGTATAGATACACTTATGTACAAGTGGTGGCACCGCTACTTTCGCGACTCGGACTATACGTACTTGCTGGACAGCTGCTTGGCCAGCTCCGTATACTTGAGAAACTTTGAGTGCGGACTCTCCTCCAGGGGAGAGGTCGTCGGCTGGGAAGGGCTGCCGTTCGCCTGGGGTAGCGGTGGCGGCGGCGGCGATTTGTTCCGCTGCGACGACGGCGGTAGCGAGGAACTGTGACTCGGTCCGCTGGAGTTCGGTTGGTTGACGGCGGCTGCGGCAGCCGTCGCGGCCGCCGCAGCCGCTGCCGCCGCCGCTGCGGACCTGCCGATCGTCAGGGGATCCGGGATCACGCCGTCCTTCACGAAGTGCATCTTCGACAGATGGTGCCTGTAGGCGCCCTTGGAGATGAACGGTGTGTCGCAAAAGGCGCACTTCATGATAGAGTCGGCGGTGACCACGGCGTCGTTGCATGCCCAGCTGAAAGCCAGGATGGCGCCGGGCGTTGGACCGGGGCCGGCGGTGCTGGTGGAAGTGTTGCCGCTGGACGCGCCGTGCGATGCCGTTGCACTCGAGCTCGACCTGCCGCTACCACCGCCGCTGGAGCCCCGCGTCTCCGTCTTGTCGCAGAGCTTTTGCAACGCGGCGAGAGGGTGACTGCTGCTCTTACGTCCCTGTCCGTCTACCGAACTGCCGGCTGCGTTGTTCCCACCACCGGACAAGCTGTCGAACATCGAGGAAAGCGCTCCGAGACTGCTGGACGCGGCGACCTTCGTATCCGGGGTGCCTCTCGGCGTCACCGATCTGTCGCTGCTGGTCGGACTGCCCGTACTGTTTCTGCACGGACTCCGCGCCACCTGCTCCACCTGACTCGTCGGCCTCGGCGTCGGTGGATTCGGCGGGGACAACACATCCCTGGCCTCCTCCGACGTTTCTTGCAGACTGCTTCTTCGGTGATTGAATGAGGCAGCCTGCTCGTCGTCCTCCCTCGCGTCCTCCCCCACCTCCTTCTTCACCACTACTTCTCTGGCGGTCTGTGTCTGTTCGCCGGCCTCGTTCGAAGCCTGCGTTTCCGCGCCGCCCTCCCCCGGC
>JABFPT010002070.1:10301-20539 GCA_022817245.1 Nixonia krombeini
CATACGTTTTTATCGCAAACTTAGTCCGCTGCACATTCGAAAAGTCATTTCCGTCGTTGGACAGTTTAAAAATATAAAATTCTCGGCTAATCTGTTGTTACAAGCCGACCGAGCGATTTACGCTACGTTACACGTCATAAATAACCCTCTTCTTTGCGATATTGTTTCTCTGCTATGCTCCTGATTATTATATTTATATTATCTACGTCATATCTTAATATGGACATAAAAGCGTGACAGAGGATTTTAAAAGATATTTCACGAGATATTTTTATACGCAACGTCACTTTCCATTCTTTATAGTAGTTATTTTTTAAAACTATTGTTAACTTAGTTTTTATTCATTTTGCACTATTCTACTACAGCAAATACATTATTTTTAATTAATCTACAATTTTAACGAATAATTTATTATAAATATTCTACAAAAATGTATTCAAGTTTATTATTTGTTACGTTGTTAGTAACGACATATTATTGATAGTAATTTCATTTCGCAATTGTAATAAATTGTAATTTGTTTTTAAGCTACTTTTAACTGATTTAACATTTCTAAGTAGAGTTTTCTTTGAATAGTAAATGATCCGTTTCATCTCGTTCAAGATCACCGAAAATCGAGCGTCTGCTCGCGAAGAATTCGCCGAAAAACTAACTGTTTGGAAGCGAGCCACTCGAGCAGTTAATGCAATTATGCTCAGGTGAAATCGGCCGCACTGCAAAGCATTCAATGCCAAACGCAAAGGAAGGTATAAAAATTGAATAAACTTCACCTTCGCTGAGATGTCACTTTTTCGGAACGAATAAGGCTATCAAATAAAATGTACTTTAATGTAATTAAAAAAAAAATGCTGGTGACGCTCAATTAACAACTTATTATCGTTGATTCCGAGAATAATTCTGACCTGTATTTCAGAAATTATTATCCATTAATGGAGCGAAATAGAATAGCCCCGAAGTTCGCAAGTCAAATCAGCGCTAATGGCTTTTAGTAGCGTCGATTGGAGCTTTCATTTGCAGGAATTGATATCGTGGGGTTTTAGCTACGTAGAGCACTTCTAAGAAGCACACGAGAGCTTTTAGAACTTTCGCGGAAGTTGGCGATAATCCGCCAAGTCGTACCAAACGATGCGTTGTCTCGTTCTACTGTTGTTTTGGGATTAATGTCCAACAGCTGCGCCCTCTGGAAATCCCCGAGACTCTCCAATAAACTGTAAAATTCGCCTACCAATCACGCAGAAAGAAGCCGCATCGCCTCGGACTAAAGAGAACGGGAGTATCGGGAGGAGATTGTTGTTACGTGTTTGGCGGAGATAAGTGAAGATTTTGGACCCCGGTTTGCTCGCTAAGAGCAAACGATAATGAATTGTGCTTTTCGAGAGGAAGGCGAGTGAAGCTAACGGTAAGTGACTACAGAAGTAATTTTTCGGAAAAGAAAAATGAAAATGGAAAACCAGGCGGTACAATGCAGCCAGATCCGTTACGGTTAGTGACCGTGCGAAAAAGTGCAACTTGCGTGCCGCGCAGAAATCCTGCGACTGCAAAAGGCGCGTGTCATAACATTTTCGTGTGCTAAAGTTACATTGCTTTTGTCTTGGCACAAATAACGCCCTCTGCAGCCGTCAACGCTACGGCGTGGCTTCAACGTCGACTTTTTCATACAGTCACCAAACATAATGAACCCGATTGCATTATCATGGCGACATTAGCGACAATTCACAAATCCCACAAATCTTTGTTCACGAAAAAGTCACCGTTACTCGGTTCAATTTAATTCCATCCTAACTCGACATTGCGTTATTTTCAGATAAAGGTGAACCGTAGGTTGCGAATTGTAATCCCCATGACTGCGCCTGCGTATTCATGACAGTGCGTACCTTAGGATCGATTCTGTTTAATCAGCGAAAGGGCAGTTACTTACCAACCAGCGAAGCAAAGACCATGACGAAACAGGTGCCCAGGTAGACATCGATGGATTTGATGTAGGAGATTTTGGGAAGGGCCGCATTGGTCGAGGACATAAGGGTTGTCATGGTGAGCACAGTGGTTACTCCGAGGGCGACCCGAGCGGGGGTTGCATTTCGGTTTAGCCAAAAGCTCACCCAGGAGATAATCACGATCAGTCCCGAGGGAATGTAGATCTGGATTAGGTAGTAGCCCATCGAACGGACGAACTGGATCTCGCAGGCCAGTCGCGAGTAATTGCCTGCGAAAAGAGAAAACCTTGTTCCGAGTCTGTTTCCCTGGTCTTGCTGCAATCCCGAGTTTCTCCGCCATCGGAATCTCGCGCGTAACCTATGAAAAAGACTCTATCTTTCTTGGACTTGCGACATTCGTGCTTTCCTCGGGCGGCAGATGCTGCTTCGCTCCAATTACAGACCAACCGATATCACTTGCTTGGCGTGTACGTGTGCATGAGTGCGTGTGCATGTGTAGGTTAAGTGCACCAATCACGTTCAACATCTTCTGCTTTGGTCATGTTCGCTAGCAGGACACTACGTTTTCTAGGGTGTCAAAATCCGATGATTCATTTTCGTTGACCTTGAACATGCACCGAACGAATACGCAATTAAAGAAGACATATTTTTTAATTAAATTAGCAAAATTGATTAGTGAATTAGAGGAAGAGGTGACAAAAGAATCATAGGTTCTTGACGCACTTTTCCCATGTATGCGTATAAATGTGCATTTGTGTGAAAATGTGTGTTAGTACGCGTGTGTGCACATGTGTCCTTTTTTGTAAGTATATTTGTGCGAAGTATCGAACGAGTGTCATTTGCATCGGTCGCTTCTGCTTTCGAGAGGATACTGCGCTGTCGCAATTCGATTGGTCGTTTCGAGAAAAATGATAAATTATTAACGAATGCCGCATCTGAACGGGGCTACTATTCAAATCATGGCACTGCGAGTCTCACGCAACACATCAACGTTCGTTCTCTGCTAAAAGACAGAGTTCCCGGTTAAACGTATAAAGATCGGTTAGAGCGAGAAGAAAGAAATTAGGCAGAATAGTTTAAGATTTGCTGAAAAACAGTCCCTCGCCTGTAGAGGAGTTGTCTTCTTCAGCCGTCGTCCAGGTCCCTTAAATTCACAGAAACACATTAAACTCGATTTTCAGACTACGGAACTATTTTAAAGCTTTCCGCTAAATCCCCTTAACATCGTTGCTGCATCTAATTAGCGAAGGCTCTTTACTTCCATTCGTTATCGCTGATTGGCTGATTGGCTTTAATCGAACGCGGTAAATAAATAGGATACTTTCGACTTGGCAGGCAAAGAACGACGAAGACCGACAAGTAACTGTGAAGGACTACGGAAGTGTCTCCAGTCACGGGTCGGATGATGAAAATGGCTCGACCGCGCAAAGGTCAGACTGGGTTTTGTAATTTATGCCCCTGTCAAAGCAGGCGAAAGCGACGCGCTTGTCCTCGCATTCGTGGTGAATATAAACAGCGAGAGTTTCCAGACTAACCGCGTCAAGTCTGGTCCGATATCGAGTGTACTCGAGCATTTGTTGGTCCGTCAATTGCGACGTCCTTTATGCATCGTTCTCTCACACGATAAAACCTATCGAGGTTTCAACGCACTTTTACGTGATTCGGGTTCTTTCTCGATTTAACCGAAACTTCCATTGCCGATTTTTTGTCACGAAATTCGTTCAACGCGCGTTCAGTGGAATTTTACAGAGTGGTTCCCCATTCGCCAGGAGTGTTTAAAAGGTAATTGTAACTTGTATCAAAAAAAAAAAAAACTTGGTGCATTGGAGAGAGAAGGTTGATTGTTGGAGGAATAAAATGTGGAAGTTCTGTTCGGTTATTTCTTGCGAGAAAACGATATTTTCTGACAGGATAGTGGATAAATGAAGCGTGTTGTACGCACGTTTGTGCGTATGAATCGTTCGGTACCAATCGAATACCAAAGTAGGTGACACGTCTGCGAACGTGCATATGTATGAAACTGTGCAAACTCGTCTACGATGGCCTTAAGTGTCAACACGCTGGCATGAATGAAAGCACTCGCACCCGCTTTGAGTGTTTCTCTGTTCGAAATTCATTTTAAAAACATTTGTTGTTTCTTCAGAGTTTTTCATCGCGCTTTCGAATTGATAGGATTACCTGCCAATCTACTTTTGAAATAAATGCTGCCATTCACTTGACGATCGATTGAACATAAACATTTCATTGCCATTAAACTAATTTGTGTTTTCAGAATTGAACGAGCAGTACAATAACATTTTCTTTACCTTTGCAAAACCACAATTCATCGCGTGAGAAATGAATGGATTAAACAAAATGTGTTGATAGTAATGGAACTTTTTCATCTTTTTGTGTCCTGCTTTTGAAATTTGCTTGACGTAACGTATATTAAAAAAAAAAAAGAAATCATAACGTCTTCTCTTTCTGCTGATTTCACCGTGCTGATTAACAAGGCTATTAAATTGATAATTGAAATTGAATCGAGGAAAATGACGAAAAGTGATAAATCTGTTTGCGTATCCATTACGATACGTGTGAATTAATAGTAAGAGGTCAATAGAATGGTACTAAAGAGCTTCGGGTACGAACAGATCACAGTTCCCATTATACAGTCGTGTATCTAGTTTGAGCTGGGTGTGTTTGCACTTCGAAATGTGGTGCCCCTAGGAAACTGTGGCAAAGCCAATATGGCATATCGAGATGAAATCCAGATCGTCTGATATGTCCACGGAACGAAATGGAATCGAGCCGGCGATGTGTGCAAGCAATCGGCGATATAGCAGCAGCACTCTCCTCTTTTATTCCCCCAAACAGTAGTAAGACGTTTCCGCGGAGCGAGGTGCAAAAAGACAATTGACGCGCATGCCAATATGTTCGCGTTATCTCGTTGCCAGGATGACTTCCACACAGGTTCTTCTTCCACCCTGGGAACAGTTTTCTACGTGTCGTCCAACCTGGTCTGACTTAACATTTCTTATCTCCGTTCCACGCTCTTTTATCTCGTTTACAAGCGTATTTGCAGGAAAGTGAATATCAAAATTCATACTTTTTATTTGTCCATCCGTTCTTCGCCATCTTGGTTTTTTGAACCCAGTCACCCGATTTTGTCAAAAGTTATCGCAAAGCCAGCATTGGATTTTGCGAAGGTGTTCTCACACCGGAAACGTCTTTTTACACTTCGCTCGACCTAACTCAATCTAATTTCCCCCTTTGACACTTTCATTTATCAATATGATTCTTTCGAACTTGCATTTAGCCCAAGCAGCGAATTCACCTCGGGGAATCTCTGACGGTCCTTTTATAATCGATTCTCGCAAATCCATCGGAATATCGTCGGGTAATGGATGACCAGGAGATGCAGGATCGAAGATAAATCAGGGCAGGAGGAATATCGTTCTTCCAGCCTGCCGCCTCAGTGGCGCGAACCTTATTTGCCTCTGCATTCATCGCACGTTTTCCCATTGACGGACGAACCATTTCTTTTGCCGAGCTCCTATTTCCGTCCTTCGTTACTTCGCCGATCGAATTAAAGGCGAGTTCGATGCTGTCAGGGTTATTGTCCTTGGGGGACATTATCCGCGAAGGTGGATTACCAAAGTCTCCTGATACGTCAAGTCAAAGATTCCCAACGACGATGAGAATCTGGTAACGCTTTGCTGTATTAACACCAATAAAAAAAGCGTTGTTCTCTTAAGAATATTGACTTCTACCGTTCCACGAAACTCCTTCACCCTCTGCCCAAGCCGGTCTAACGTCGCGAGAGCTTTTCTACCTCAGCCAATCAGCGAATTTTGCCATCGAACAAACAGAGCGTTTTCTAGGTGTCGCAAGGTGTGCCTAAGTTGGCGACTAGCAGATCTTCAGTGTACCATATCGCGGAAGGTGATATCGGAAGGTTCCGCAACGCAACAGTTCTGACAAAGCGCTTTCTAACGTATACCCAAACTGACCAGTAAGATTGTTCTTATTGAAGTGCATGTACGTTACCGGTTGTCAGACTGATCTCCATAGCGCGTTGTCGGTGGCCAAGGACCTTGAATTGAGGCAGGGAGACCTCGTTGCTGACACCGACGCTGTTCGGACCCTCGTTCCACTTGTATCGGATGTCCCTCATGGTGTAGCCGACTGCAAATAAAGAGACCCGCCTGCGGTTGGTACGTACCTTGCGGGACCCGCGATTCTCGCAGGCTCCGAGCGGATCTCCACTTACCTGCCGGTCTGCTCATAAACCCTTCGTTTCGTTCAATTATCGAGCAAAAAAAAAAGTACGAGGGTTTCCAAAAGATGGGGCTTACGATGGAACAGTCGTCGGGTGTGTCCGTCGTAAGCACTGGACAGGGGATGTGAAAGGCAAACGTTGCCTCTGCCGTCACTGTGAGAACTCTGTCCAGGAGGTATTCTGGGAAACTTATCAGGGAAGTGTGTCTGGTCTATCGTGGCGAGTCGCAGACGGTTCAATGACGGAAACATGGTGCAGTGGTGCGGGAGAAAAAAGGTGCGTGTTGGACAGTCGAAAAGAGCTTGGTAATTTCCACGTATACCGTGTGACCGTGTGTACGTGATCCAGAGGAGGACAATGAGAACATGGGATATCTACCTGTAGACAGGTGTATGGTTGTCTGTCGTTGCCTGTGCCCGAGCACGCGAAACTGCGGTAGTTCCACCTCGTGCGAGATGCCGACCGACTGTAGACCGGCGTTCCATTTGTACCGAATATCGCGCATTGTGTATCCAACTGCCGGGAAAGAACGAGAACACAAGAAAATTGCTGCTCTAACATACATACATTAGAAAATCAATAGAATCTGGGAACACGTGAAACAGCTGGAAGCAAACAAACCGGAGATGCCGTTAACGGAGTCAGTCTACAATCAACCAGTACCCGGAAAATCGGACCCGTTTCGAAGTTTTCGAGCTTTTCCTCGGTCAAGTTTGCCTCGAGTTGTTCCTGGCTAGGTACAACAACTACTTAAAATTAAGACAGCTGCTGATGGGATAATTACAATATCTGAATACCCAAAAAAAAGAACAAAGGGTAGAATCGAAGGTCGTGTCAGACTGCTCGGAAACATTCCTCCGGCTACACGAAAGGCTTGCATTCTTCGCGACTTGCACGCAATTTAGCCACTCCTGGAACAGTGGGAAGCAAATTCCAGGAGTATTCCCTAGCCATGAAATCGATCAGCAGCTTTTCGTGTACGGGAACATTCCTTCTCGCGGTTCTAGATCGAGTATCACAATAGTCATGCGCGGCGCATTCCGTGAATTCTGGATAAGTAATTCAAAGTATCCGGAAATATAGACAATCGTAAAATACCGGAATGCGCCGAGCTCGGCGATGACTCTAGGCTCTTCTTTTACCGCGGTGCGCCTCGTCGAAGATGTATCTTCGGGAAGGATTTTTGGTACATATATAGGAAACGCATCCAATTTCGTCGCTTCTCGATGCGCGAATTGGAGACGATTCAGAGATGATGAAGTGAGAGAATATATATACTCCGTAAAATGTTTTCCATACGTGGCACAAAAATGCAAGAACATGCTGTAAATGTGGAAAGAAACGTGAATGGGGAGGGGGATAAAAATTGTCGACGTGCAAGAAGCGGCAAACATGCACTGGGGGAAAAAAGCTCGTGGATTAACATTGCAGATTTGGCGTAGATGATGCAAAAAAGGAATTGTTTCTCGTAATCGTTAAGTTTGTTTTGAGATCAAGCAATTTCTTTTAACGAGTCGTTGCGGGAACTACATGGCATGCTTATCGTGCGTTCCCGATCGTCAGCGAGAGTTCTAGCTACCTGCGTGATTACACCGCACTAGTAATGGGACGCGCTCGTTTTAACGAGCGCCGGTCATGCATGCTGCGAGGGAACGCGCCGATCTTAACCCTTTCATGCCGCAATAGTTCGGATCCATCTTTAAGTGCTTTGCTTCCAGGCGTTTCTGGATCGTTACAAAGATTATTACAGTTAAATATTGTCCGTTACACCCGGTACTGCGAAACGTCGAGGAACAGCGTAAAGGTGTACTTTGAAGTTAGTTAACGATTTTTTTTAACAACAGAGTTTCGTCCGTAGTTTAATGTCAGTTGTAGGCTGTTTTTTTTTCTTTTTTTGGAATGCCACGCCATTGAGAGTGAACGAATGAAACAATTATCCGGCGGGAACTTTTTCAACTGAATAGTCGAAGCAAATTTAACTCTACCGGTGTTTAGGAATGGTTAAACAAAATCCGTTACTGGCCGACATCAACGTAAAACTTATCCAAACGAAATAACGTTGTCCGTCGGTGAGTTCGGCATTTTACACTTGTTGGCATTCGAGGATTGAATCGTCCGGCCATTATCGCACAGCGAATCTGTCTACCCTTTCGTTCGGCTCTTCACTAAATTCATAACAGTGGCTTACACGAAAACCGTGGAAACAGCGCACACTCCCTATATACGTTTCTGATTAACTGCCATGTCTAAGAGTCATGCACTACGTTCATGCTGATCAAGTCGGTAAACTACTCGGGAAAACTGAACTATTCTACGAGCGATTTCCGTCACGTATTTCGGCGAGGCTAAGGATCAATAACATTAATGAGAGAAAAAAGGAATGTTGCCTTGGTCCGTATCAGCTCGGTTAATCCAATAATAAAGAGTAACGCATGCGCTGGCTAGATGCACAATGCGTCAGATTCGGTCTTGAGACGTATTTTTCTCGATACAGTTGCGTAGCCTCCTCAGGGCTGGCCGTCCTCGGCCTACGTCCCCGGACACGAGGCTCAGTGCTATATGTCGGAGGCCCTCAGTTGGTGTTAGATGGCAAATCATAAAGAAACAATAGAGGAGATGAGATTCGAAATGGCAGAACTAGAAACAAATTCGTTGCATAGCTTTTCCTTCCATTCACAACGCAATTTTTACCATAGCCCGTCTTACATAGCCGATGCTCGAAAACCACTTCCGGTCCCAGGTTCCCACGACAAAACAAAGGATCGCGTACGTGTGCGGGTAATGGAAATTGCATTGTCATTGGAAATATACTGGCATCGTTCAGTGGAGACCCTTCGGAGTTAGCGGGTATGTACACTTTTGGCGTCCGGCCAGGGCCATCGTGGCTTCAAAATATGACCCTCGAAACACGGGGCAATTTCGGTTATGCGCGACCCAATAAACAACGCCGCGTAATTGAAAAGCATTTTCCCCTAGAATCGAGTCCCTTTGCAGCACGTCCTCTGACTTTGCAGGGTCCAAATCTGCGTTTGGATGTTTCGTCTCCCACCATGGTGGTGTGGCTGGTCGCGGTGGTGCCGTGTCGATCCAAAACGCACGTCGACCTGTCATTCTCATTCCCGTGGCGACGGTCGTAATCGAAATGATTGAACGTGAACAAAAATGCTTTTCAAAATACCCTGTTGCAGCCAGCGGAATAACTTGATTTGACTCGTTTAAACGCCGAACCCGTTCCGGTACGATCGATACCTTATCGGATATTCGGGATAAAGTGTCCTGGCTGTTATCGATTCACCGGGCTTCTCTTAACCAGCTCGACCCGCCATTTTTCGTCATAGATACGAGTCGCAGAGGGCCAACAATAACTTTCCGCCGACGTCACTGCAAACTGTTGACGACGAGAGAGTGGCGCTCGATACCGCTCCGTGAGAGGCGCGCCTTGTCAAGCGTTTTCCCATGCAACAATTCGCAGTGGCCACGTCGGTGGCGAATCACTCGTACTTGTTCGCGCGGCGATCACCAGCGTTGCGATTTATTCCGATCTCAAGGTCCACGTCACACTTTTCCCGCGACTTTGCACGCGCTGGCAGGCATGCGAAGTGGATCTTGAAACAAGCGTGTTTCTTCGGAATCGAAACTTGTTTAATCGAGTGTCCCTCGCGGGTATGCGATGCTGTGGCGTCACGCTTCGGTGACGTCTTGGCAAGAAAGCTTGTTAGGTGCTTTTGGTTCCACACTGTGCTCGAGTAGTACAATCGTTGTATGGCAGACAGAAAACGGTGGAAGAGACAGAGAGAGAGAGAGATAGAGAGATTAAGATATAGAGAGAGAGAGACGTGTAGGAGAGAATGGGATGGGAGTAGGGATGTGGCCGGAGTTGTAGGGTTAATGAAAGTATTTCGCGTGAGTTCGTAATAGCGGACGATGCGAAGGCATTTATACTCGACCCGAATAGTGGTTTATATCTCCCCCCACCGAAAAAACGCGACGGGAGGGGGGGCGGGGCCGTGGGCCTGGGCACACGTGCGGGCAAGACATCTGTGCTG
>JABFPT010002074.1:9141-20526 GCA_022817245.1 Nixonia krombeini
CATCATTAAATTGAAATTGAATGACAGTATAAAAGATAATTGCAAATAATGTTCGTCAAGATCAATTTTCCGTTCGACTAGCGAAACTGCCACTTCACAAAATAAAAATACATTAAAAAATATTCAACCCAAATAATACGTAATGATAAATTATTAATAAATCGATAAATCCTTACGGTTTCACATACTAATTGCCAGTCTGAACTACGCCCCGCTTAAATTAAGCATTGAGCATAACTCGTTAACATTTGTTCTAGCAGCACAATTATGTGCATTTCGAAAAAACTACTAGTGCCTTAAAATTAAAAATGGCGCAACTCTACTTATATTTCTATCTCTGTTTTCATTACCGAAACAACACGGCAGTTGTTCACACATGTAATTGAGAACGCAAAGAAAAGCATATTTTTTTTATTACATTTGATGATGTTAAACTGATTCAATGATGCGTATTTGTACAACCAGAATATCGCATAGACAAGCAATCCGTTTATGAGCATAATGTCACAAGACATTAGTATGATGACAATACCATAATACATCCACCACGTACACGTATCTGGTGATTAACTATCCGATTCAACAAGGTTGCACCTTATGTTCTTGGCAGAACTAGAATTCTCCACTTGACCTTGTCAAAGGTAACATTTCACGTTCTGACGTCTGAGAATATAGATGTTAGTAGACGTAACCTTTCACATACGTAATATAACCGGGGGCAGGAATCTGTAGAAAGTTATCGCAGACGCGATTGTGGTATATCCCGAGTAAATAAACGGACAGTGCGTAGAACGTGCACGTAACTTAACCGGCCATTTCTGAAAACACGTGAATGAATTGCTCACGCGATAAGCGCGAATTACAAGCTATATTTCTCTCAGCGAATACAGAATACCGCAATCCACGTCATTTCACCATTAAAGCCTCAACTTCATCTTTCTTCCGCATTATACCGCGATTCCATTTCGAATGCCGAGTGCGAAGTTAGAAAACGAATTCTTCAAATATAACATCGCTGCGAATTAAAAGCGGAAGAGTGAGATAAACCCGTTTTTACGATTACTCTCAACGTGTTAAACGGTCATAAAGATATGGGATCGCCGAGGAAGCGATTTATGCCTCACTCGTTGTCCCGGCATCGCGAAAAAAGGAGAAAACTGCGCGGCTGTAACGAAGTGCTCTGGCGATACAGCAAAATGTACGGTGCAAGAGCGCGAAACATTTTCTTATCCAGATCCCCTCCCTGTTCCACCCACAGCGTCCGATCAGTTAGTACGCAGTTCGCGCAGGTTATTGGGACACTTTGCATAAATATGCAAGTGCAGCTACGGCTCGTTGTAATGTTGCATTTTGCGTCCAGATAGTTCACCTGTATGTGTGTGAACAGCATTAACAAATTCGTCGCACCTTCTGCGCTTCGGGCCTGCACTTCCCCGAAAAGCGCCGTTCGTCCTATACCTGTCCTTTTATTTGCCATGCTTATCTATCTTCTACCCTATAGTCCGTTCAGCTAGCATACCGTACCCACGGCGAATAAAAAATAAGCATTGGAGGTAGATAAGAGCTTTTTGGAAAATAGACGTGTTCATAAACAGTAGCGTGTCTCACAAAAGACAGATCTCGATGATGAATTCGACCCTCAACTCATAATTCACTACCAAATGTAAGACGGAATAAAAACATAAATAAAGCAGGAGATTAATTCTGTCCTTCGTAAACGTCGCGTTGATCTATAAAACAAATTTTATTCTTCATTGATCCGAGACAACTTGACCCATTTGTCCTGACGATAACCGAGTGTCTCCCCGTATTTCGCAGGCACTCAGACTTTTCGTTAACTTTTCATGCGCGAGCCAAATTCCCGCCGTCGCGTCGTCCGCGTTGTGGGGGAGGGAGCAACACAATTGAATGCTTAATAGTGTGGATGGAGTGGGGATGCTGCACCCTCCATCCTTTTCTCCACCCCTTGTGCCTCGTCTACCGCTAGAAAGGGTTATTCCGACGAGAGCGTTGCGACGGGAACCCCCAGCCGTTAGTTGGCGGATCTGCCAACTCTTCCTGCTCTGTCCTTCTAGCTATTGTCGGGAGGATCCGTGAATTTATGGTCCTGCCGTAGATCGTGAGCGCGGAAAATCGAGGTATCGGCATGTGACGAAATTCAGTTTGCCAAATAACGTTTACACGTAGCGCTACCAAACAAATGTATCTTTGGCCGCGATCGTGTTTTGCTTATTCATCGACTCGAAAGTATCTTACAGGATGATCTTTGTATCTGCATGAGAATTACCGAACAAGTTTGTTGAGTTTTCATTTCTCGTTCGATACACTTGTAATGCATTTTGCATAAGTTACAGAGATTGTTATGCACAAAATACTTCAAACGTTTTCGAACGATTTGCAATTACTGGTGAAAGATGCCCTTCCTAAAAATTTACTGTTTTAATAAGCGCATTCAAAGAACATTCTGAGTTTGATACAAGGCAAAAAATAAATGAAGATGTGCAAAAATTGTTCAACTATCGGAAAAGACGGAAGAACGTAATGCTCAGCTTTAAATCGTAGCTCCGCTTCATGCAATAATCCCTCCAAAAGAGGAAATCTAGAGATAACAGATGGTTTTGAAGGATTATTTTCAATCCGTCGAGCACACTAAACTTCAAAACGAATATATATAGCTGATTCTTACAGAATATTACCATAATTTAATTAATAAGGCAAATACTGCTTTTGATAGCTACTACGGGTAATCTTTATACATTACGCTTTACTTCACACTGAAGAAACAACGCAAAAAATCGAATCGATCCGCTAGCAATACTGCAATTTGGAGGTTAGTTTAACTGTGGTGCAACTAATGTGGAAATTTCGTTGTAAGCTTCATCATTACAGATCGAAAGATGGAAGGGATGAAACGCAATTTTTTAAGTTACACTTACAGATGACCTAGACGACATCTTATGGATATGTAACGCTTTGAATCCGATTGGTCGGATTCGTTGGGGACGGGTGCGTCGATAGGACAGAGAGAGGGAAGGGTGAAACTGGCATGTACGCGTGCTCCTCCGGCGTTGGCTTTTCTCCAAAATATCGACAGTTTCGACGGAATTGACAAATTGTTTGAAAACCCTGGCACCACGGTGAATTCATGAGTGTGTAATCGATATGGCTCGTCTCCTCTTTATCCAGCATTGATTGGTTCATCGACGTGTCGTCGAAACGAGCGCGGCGAATACATCCTCCTTTGCCACAACGGATGCGATATTTTAATTGAAACAATTGCGATAGAATGAAATTATGCTTCATTGGTAGTCATTCCGGAAAGGGAGGGAATCTCATCCGGCTCTTTCACATACATTCAATTCTTCAAAGTTATTCGAATCACGAAAAATTATCAAACGCCTATTGAACTTTCATTACAAGCTTTGTATCGATATATTGTCTACTTGTTGCGCGATCTTTGCAACAGTTATTTATCACTAGGAAATCACCTGTCGTGTAAATCGGCGAAGTTTTCTTCGCAACTTCAGCCGACGCCGTGACTCCCAAAGGTGCAGTAACCTTCGTCTTTCTTACAAGCTTGGAATGACCCTTCCACTCTAGTTTCTTTAGCAGCGATGAAATTCCTGTCAAATGAAATGTCGAAACATCGAATATCTAATTCTTAATCATTTATTTCTCGAATTTGTACTTTTGTCTTCATTCACTTTTTCAGTAAATTAACGAATTCTCTCTTTCTTCTTTTCTTCATTTGTTTTCACTGTATCGAGTTTTTACATACGTAAAATAGAAATTTTAAACGTAATGGTGCCAATTGATGAATGCGAACCTGGAAGTGTCGCGCAATGCCGTGGCTGAGGGAGTTTGCGTGCCGTGCGTGAGAGAGCGGACGGTAAGGAAAGAGTTGTGTAATAGAGATAGAGAGAGATAAAAGGTAAAAGATACGCTCTGAGTAAAGAGCGTTGAATAAGAGATAAAGAGGATGAGGGTGAAATCCACTATCTAACTGGGTTTTCCCCGACGCCTCATATGTTACCTTCATGGCTCTCCGAAAGTGTAAACCCACGGGAAACACCTAAGGAAGGATTCGGGAGAAGTAATGCTAGAAGAAAATAATCGAATATCGTCGCTATCGTTTAGTTCTGCAAAGGGCACAAGCTGCTATAGTAACTCGAATTAACCGTGATTAATACAAATTCCAAGCCTTTATCCGAATTGTTCAACGAATTTCGCAGATGCAACGTATCGATTAATTTCTCGGGGAAGGACTTAGAGGGAGGTAAAAATAACGTTTCGTGGGAAAGGCAATTTTTTCGTGTTTTTCTTTCCTGGATATCGTTAGCGAGTCTTTAGCACACCATGATTGGATTAAGAAAAATGCAATATAATGCTGTTAGTGACTTACACTTTCTGTTCCTTTAAGCAATAAACCTTTAAATTGCTCAACTTTTTGTCATGACTAAAAATTTAAGATATTTATTACATACTCGGAAAACATTTCCTAAAAAAGTAATAACACGTACGGGTTCTTGATCAGCTTTCATTGACAAATTGACAAAGACTCTAGTAAAACGTAATTAGCTTTTTCTTTATATTTGATATATTAAACTTATTACTGCTTTTCTTATTTGTGATTTTTTAATGTCGGTGATGCCATTCATTAACTACAATGTATTGCTATTATATATTGGATAATACAGTAGTCCTAATATATTTTTTATGTTATACATAAGTGACAATCTATACAAACATTTGTATTTATGAATATATGTAATTATACGGAAATTTTACTTCTGGTACGCTAGAAACGATGGCAAACTATCAGCAATTTTTCCCCGTATGTTTATTCATGCCTTGCGTGATCGTTGATAAGCATTTAATTTGCTATTGATCGGACGCGTGATCTTTGACGCATCGTGTCCATGGTCGAATGAAAGCAGCTGTGTTAATTGAGCATAATCTGTATCACGAAACGGGAATTAGTTCATTGAGTCGTGACACAATGTTGGATGCTTCCATTACGTTCGCCAACTTACAAGTTCACAGTTAACTCAACGGTCAAATGAAGCGATTGTCTGGTGGCAGTGAATTTTGATGAAACTTCAACGATAACGGCAGGCCGGAAGGAGCGGTAGACAGCCCACTGCAAACTAACTCAGAAGTACCAAATATCTTTGACCTTAACTTCCAAGATAGTTCGACTTGAATTAATTATGTTCGTGTCACGGCCCTCGTCTTCGGGTGTGACTCGAGTGGGTTTTTACCTCTTTCCGAATCTTGGGCTACTGGCGTTTCCGGAAGTTCGGATGAGTGTAAAAGACAACTCTCGAATTCCTATAGGAATTTAATGATTTATTCAAAGTGTAGGTGTGCGACTTTACAGTAATCGAGTACTTTACAGTGTCGAGTGTGTGTGTGGTGGGAGTGACCGTGGATCGGTGAACTGACTGACACAGTAACGCCGTGTCTGTTCGAAAATCGAAATCAGAGAAGCGCGAGTCGACGGACAGAGTGACGGCGTGCGTGAGTCAAAAATTGCTAACTGACGAGCACAAGCTCGGAGGCAGGCGTCCGTTTTATCGTGGGTGCCCAATTGAAATGTGCTGAGCTGTTATGTCCGGCTCCACAGCTCGGTTTCTAGCGACAGTTTTAAGCGTTGAAAAAGGCATGAGAATCGACGGCTTGTAACAATGTGTACAACATCGCACCGTCTAAGTTTCTTCATAACAATTTCTCGCTTTATGATGCGTCTTCGGACGGAAAAAATTCATTTAATAATCCAGTGTTGAAATTTCAGCAAAGCATAAGCTTTACTGAAAACATACATTAACGCGATAAACATATGCATTATAACGAAATGAGCGCAACTTTCCGAGAAGTACTTTCATCCGTTAATATGGAAAGCTTACAATTTTCATTTCTTTAGTCGCATTATTCTCAACGACTGACTGGAACAAAGGAAAAGAAGTTGAATAAGCCCGGTGCCGACCTATGTTGCTTTGTATTCCAGATCGACAGGGTTGTCACGTTGGGGAAATGTCAGTTGGCCGGACTTTCGACAATCCACAGAATTCGCGGTTCTTTTGGCCCACCGCTGCTCTCGTTTCGCCGTCAATCGACAAACCGCTTCACAAAGCACTCGAAATGATCAAACTTCATTGAACCCCGACTCACGATGGCCCCAGTTCCCGCAAAAAAGACTCCGCTTGACTAGTCGAGTTTGCCTGAGCCGCTGTGATGCTCTCAACTGGCCGGTTGAAAATGCGAATACGATGAATATTAAACCCGAATTCAGTATCCCAAGACGCGCAAATTCTATTTAATCCAGCACAATCAAATTGTCCAGTGCATTGGCTAATACGGCCGCTTATGTATATGCATGCTCTCGACGTAAACTACCGACGTTCCCGTACCGTCGTAACGAATAGATGCACACTGATTGTCTGTGGCTGGTATAATCCGGTCGAATGTATTCTCAAGTTCGACAGCGGCTGTTTGCCGAATTCGAAGCAAAATTAGAGACGAGATTTGAATGACGAGTCGCGCTTCGCTTGGCCGATATCCCGTTGATATATTCAATCGTTCTTCCATCGCTTATTGCCAGTGACAACGTGTTTCTTAGTAACGTTATTAGTACAGCTACAAAAATGCTCTTGACTTACCGCCTGGCAATTCATTTTTGACAACTGATCGGAGTATAAGCTCTGTATGGGGGCATTATCATTGTGCTGTAATGTGATTAACATTTTTGTTTTGATTTTGTATTTAATATAAATTTTTGTGATTGTTATTAAAGTTTAATACTGACCTTGTATGTATGTATTTCTTCAATGTACAAAATACTAGCTGTACAGGTAAATAATTTTGAATGATAACTATGAAATTTCACATATTAAATTAAAAATGTCTTTGTAATTCGAAACAGCTTTTCATATGTATGGTCGTAAATTTTATTATGTAATACATCACTTCTTTTACTTTACTGACAGTTATCTTTAATAATCAACTTTGTGTCAATAACCTTATAAGTTTATTTTTCAGTTTACCAGTATATAAATTAACGTTATACAATTATTCGAGATCAGCAACGATATATAAATAAATACATTAAAATTGTAACAAACTGTTTACATATTAATAAAGTATATTACAATTGATTATTTGGCTGAGTTCGACGCGTGTAAATTTAGACATATTTGAATAAATTGAATAATATTGTACATACAGTAGTGTTGTGGAAATTGTACGTAAAATTGAACGTTCATACGTTCTCAGCACAGGCTGTCTCGCAATTCGGTTGGATACGATTAATTCCCAATATTTATTTGACGTCGTCCTTTTCATTTTACGAAAAACCCTCAGTTCTCTGAATCCTTCTGTTTTCACAGTATGACTGATTTTCTTGATTTTCAGTATTATCAACTTGTAGAATTATTTGTTGAATTAGATGGCAAAATCCGAGACACATATTGGAATTGTTTCAAATAGCATTGACGTGAACATAATGAAGAAGTGCTACAAATGTACAATGTGCGGTATAATTTTACAGAAATTGTTTCGTGAATATCGTATACGGGAATAAGAAAAAACAGCATTTACACAAAACAACATACAAATAAGTAAATCACTTCACGGGCCATGAATATAATAGCAGATTAATGCATATGAAATGTGCATATGAATTTTGTAAGGACATAAAAAGAACCGATATTCGAGTAATTTTTTTATATGAGTTTACTTGGTAGTAACGACGCAAAGCAGCGCGCAATATAAACCAAGTATTTGAGGAGAATACTGTTAACGACCTAAAAGTGCAGCGTTGGTTTCAAAACTTTCGGTCTGGTGATTTTTCCCTAAAAAATGAACCGCGTAGAAGACCCAAAAAGTCTGTGAAAAATGATATTCTGAAAGCATTGGTGGAAACAAATCCAAACGTATCTACAAAAGAACTTGCTACCAGAATGCAAGTTGATCATACAGCAATATAGCAACACCTTTCAGAAATTGGCAAGGTTAAAAAAATGGATAAGTGGGTACTGCACGAACAAACCGAGCGAAATAAGTCATCTTTTTTTCTAACCCGATTGCAACAAGAGCCATTTTTCGATCGGTTTGTTACTTGTGATGAAAAATGGGTTCTGTATGACAATAAGAAAAGATGTGTTTGGTGGCGAAATACGATTGAGGCTTGTATGCATACTTCAAGGAGATCACTTCATCCACGGAAAATTTTAATAACAATTTGATGGAATGTAACTGCGGTAATTCACTACTCATTCCTTTGAAATGGAAAGATAATTACAGTCGAAACGTACTGCCAGTACATTGATGAAATGCATGAAAATTTGAAAATTATACGACCATCATCTTTTTAGTCGGCATAGCCCAATACTTCTCCACAATTGCGAAATTAAATGAAGAAAAATATGAAATTTTACAGCACCCAGCTTATTCACCGGATATTTTGCCAACCGACTTTTTTTTGTCAAACATTTAGAAAAGTTTTTAGGGGCAAAACAGTATGAAAATGAAGAGAGTTTGAGAAATTCTATATTAGAGTTTGATTTTAAAGATCAGAATTTCGTTAAGACAGGCATTTATGCGTTAAAATCATGTTAGGAAAAAAAACAAGCAAATGGAGCATAATTTGATTAAATAAACAGCTTTTAGAAGTAGATATACCGTTAGGTATTCACTTAAAAATCCAGCATTTCATATGCACCAACCTAATATTAAGACAAATTTATATATACACCTGCGGCCTTTCAATTATTATATAATTACTTCAGAAATTCGTGCATAAAAAGGAAGTCTCACAACGCATGTGCTATTATTCAATAAAGCACAATCGTGTTAGTTACACAGATGTGCATGGCGACCTTATCGGCAATTATACATTTGACGCGGCAATTTAAGTTGTTTTCTACTTCATAAGGTTATTGATACAATTATGTTGCATTATTAGTTTAAATTTGCAATAAATCATTTCCTTACAGCGTTAGTATTTTGCATTATATTTTGTTCCTATACGCCTTAATATGTCAACTTTCAGTCGAACACTATCTGCCAGATGCTCATTAACTAATCCGTGTATCGTCAATTAGACTGCATCACTCTGTAGAATATTGAGTCTTCTAATTAGCAAAGTTGGGCCACAGATTAGGTTTGAAACCCATTCAAATTGACTACACAGTTCTTACAAAGCGGTTAGTCGGATCACGACTGGTAACCAACTTTTGCAGCTCCGTAAAGTTTATGTATTTTAGTCTTCACAATGTGAGAATTACTTTGAAAAATGCTTTTTTAGAAAGACTATTAATATTAATAACAATACTTGTTTGCTTTAATTACAATTATTAAGTTATAGTTTACAGTGTTAAACTCCTCTCAAATTTTAATGTACCAAAATCTATTTGATCCTAATGTAATACATACTACATATGCCGTTACAATCATTTTCGTACAAATCAAGAATTTAGTTTTAATTTTATTTTACATATAAATCGTTCAATTATAATAGTAACAGAAATCATTAGCCGTTTATAAGTGGCGAGAAAATGATTATTTTTGCTTACAAGAAAAATGATATACACAAATATCGCTTTAGTGGCAACCTATTGTCAATGTTATTAAAATTTACAATATGAAATATCGCTTAACTGCAGTGTGTAGAGATGTCCAATTGTATGACCTGTTACATGAGTTCCATAAATGATGTGATGAGATCCCACAAGAATCCAGTATTTTCCGTACTCCAGTATTTGATATAAGTATAAATATATGTATATGTCCAGTTGAACAAGACGCCCTATAGACAGTAGCTCAAGCTTTCTTGGATGTAGAATTTATTTCAAAAATTGTATCAGTGTTTACTTCTAAAGTCCAATAGTACAATCAATACTGTAGAATTTGTATTAATATAAATGTGTGTACAGTTTAACGGACACGAAGCGACTCTCCTAATTTACTGTATCTGCAATACATCGGATTTGTCAATACATATACAGTTCACATGAATACCAATTGCGAACCAAGAAAGCGATAGCATGTTACAACTTGTAAATATTTAAGGTATCTACGACAATCGAAAGTGTCTGGCGGCGACATCATCTGTCTCCAGATTTTTGAACTTAACCCTCCCCGAATTGAAGTAAGGTATTCGATGTAATTAAGATGAAAATGGAGGGCAGAGTAATACAATAATAGAAGCGCCACCGATTTTCTCATTGCCAGCACAGCAGTTAAAAGTGACGATTTACAGATAAGAAAGTAGTTGTTGTAAGAACGATCGTCCATCCGTAGCTTGTTAAGCGTCCGCCCGTCGTTTTTGTAAAAATATTGTACAAGTTTTAATAAAATCCATCCTAATCAGCCCACATTATGAAACTATCATTTTTTCCCATTTTTAATTAAATATGTACAATACTTACTTTTAAACTTCTTGATGTGAAATATAAACATCGATTAAAGCGTTGGCAACAGCTTTTCTAAATAAAAGGGAATATGATAATTCCGGAAACGTCCGCCCGCCAGAGTGTTAGTCTTGTTTTAATGGAACAATTGGATTTCGTCGCTGAAACGGCCTCGGTCGTCTTTTGCATTTCCTTTATAAATCACGAGGTTCCGGTAAAGAGAGTCTGGCGCTATATACAGTTGGGGGAAAAGCAAGAGCGGGAAGTGTAGTCCGTTCGATATTTCGTGTGGCGCCAAGCCTGAGAAGACGACCGACTCGTATCTGCCGACCTCTTCCCTTTAACCAAAACCTACGGGAAAAAGAAGACGAAGAAAACCGTACGATGATCTGATGCGCAGTTTCGCTCTGAAGCAAAGTACGGCTTGGCGCTGCGCTCGAGCCTTGGTAAAAGAGACGGTGGGGTAAACGCAGCGTACCCTTGCCCGTGCACCGTGGCGAAGTTTCGCAGCGGTGAGAAGTTGGACAGAGTTAACTTCTTGTCAGAGTTTCGGTGTTGTCCGACTGCGTTCAAGTACGTACACAACCACGCTAGCTCACTTGCACTTCATAAACTTCTCGTTATAGCCCTTCACTGGAAACCTTGGTGGCGCACGCGGTGATTTGTCTTCAGTATAAACAACGTCGGGAGAGAACGCATTTCCATATTACGTACGTGTACACGATGCGCATATTGTTACGTAGAAGCGCGCTAAACGGAATCGACTCTGTCGGAGAAGCGGAGATTCAATCACAAATATAGTTTGAAGGCGGTTTTTAGATTAAAAAATGTCATGAGCAGGCTTGAAATATTTAACTTTTATATATCAGAATAATCCGCAGAGTTCCGTAGATCATAAAAAATGATATTAGAACTTGTCTGGTACAGGAGATCGCGAATTTAAGTCCAAATCCACATATCTCATAAATTACGAGAC
>JABFPT010002082.1:0-11653 GCA_022817245.1 Nixonia krombeini
CGAGATCTATCCAATGGTGTATAAATTAAAGCTGAATTCCGAAGTTGATTTTTCGCGAAAAATTGAAGGGGTACCCCTTTGGAAAATTTCGAAAAAATCAACTTCACCTTTCAGCATTGAATTACACACCGTTGGATAGATCTCGCCGCGTACATCAAGAATAACCCCACATATAGGGCCTTCCCGCTATTAGGAACGGAGATATTGAGGAAAAAACAGAAAATTGGTGGGGATAAAACGGAAACTGTTGGTACCATAATCGCAACTGAAAGCCGTATTATTGGTCTACATCGATATACTTTAGCTCTTTGGATTCGTTTTGGTATCCGGAATAAGACGGTGCTTTGCTTACTTTGAAATTCCCGAATGGAGAAAAGTTACGGTGTAAAAACTGTGAAACTCACCCCCATCACATAATTTCTCTCTTTTTTCCCGAATATCTCCGCTCCTGTTGGTTGGACGGGTCCACATAATGGGTGATTCTTAATATACGCGGCGAGATCTATCTTTTGGTGTGTAAGTCAAAGCTGTACGCCGAAGTTGATTTTTCGACAAAAAATTGATCCCTTGGAAAAATACCAAAAAATCAACTTCATCTTTCAGCATTGATTTCTACACCAACCTTATGCCGACCCTTGCTGCCATTAGCAGAGGAGATATTGAGGAAAAAGTGGAGAACTGGTACACTATAAGACGTGTAATTCGACGAGGAATCCAAATTTGTGCAACAACCGCGTCATTTTTGGTAAAAAACTGAAAAAAGAAGAAAAAGCAGCAGCAAAGATGTTTACGAGTATCCTAATCGAAACCTCGCCGTCTCTCGAGCCATTCTATCAACATGTTATAGCCCCGTATACACGACTCATGATTTTTTCCCAGCACAGTTTAAGTACTTGAAGCGAATGCAATTCTTTCCCGTTCTCGTCAATTAGTGCTATAAGTTAACTTAATTTCTTTGCCGTCACGAACTATACCGACCGAATGACACTGCATTATTTGTGGTTCATCTTGAAACGTGTGCGCGCACCTCCATCTTGCTTGGAAAATATCACATCCCACGCGGCTGAAACCGCACCAAATGCACCGCATTAAAATGAAATTGCCATCGACAGGCGGCGATTTCAACGGACCTGCAATACGTTCGCATCGCTTTTTATCGGATTATTATTATTATTAATAATGTATTAACGATGGACACGTAATATTACAAATGTCAAGGAAAACATTGCAATCGAGAAACTGATACGAGCATTTAATAGCAGTTAATAGTATTACCAGTAAATATTGATTAGTATGTTATCATACAGTACTCATTATATATTATTAATGTAAAGTAGTATAATTTTATGCAATTACTTGTTTATTATACTAATTTATTCAAAGGAATAAAATTGCTCTCATTTATACATTTTGCAAACCTAAGGCTCTTTTTAACCTTACGTACGAGGATAGATAAAACGATTATGGCGGTGATTTTCGAAAAGTTGCAGCGGTCAAGACCTGGAACGCGATCGCTGAATTCGCAAGATTCGGCGAATTCGGCGATATGAAATATCACGAACACATGCATACATGCGGCGTGCATACATACAGCATGAAAGTTGACCACGGATGCGGAAAGCGGGAGGATTCTTTTCTCGCGAATGACCACTACGGCGCAGCTTGCATAAATCACCGTGATCCTTTTATTACCGTTAAACGCAAATATCCCAACCATCCTGAATCAGATCGAGAAAAAGAGACGCGATTAAAAGGAATTCAAGAGATTTTCGTCGTCTCACGAAACGTCAAACGAATCGCGAATACTTCGTTTAACTTCCATTTCAGTTTTCCCTGTTTATTTGTTGTTTATTCCTCTTGTAATGCGCGCGTAAAAAAAATGTGTTGCTTGGCAGAAATGTTTCACCGGAAGCACGTAATATTCGTTTCATGCCCGAAGGGATTTTCAAAATCCAGGATTTACGGCGAGTGTTACATACGGCCTATTTATGAAATTTTTCCGTAAACGTTAGTCCATTTGTTTCTTTTCCCGGCTCGCTACGCCACCCGGGGCGATGGAAATACTGCAGACGAGTATGCGAAATTCGATAAAAATAAGTGGCCCGATTTGTTGCCATTGGGAGCATATTTTAGCCGGCGCCATGATTTTCATGGAAACACGAGCAACGACGCGGCCAGCGGAAGTGACCGGCCACACGCGGCGGCAGCGGCGAGGGCTGCGGCGGCACGTTGTCGAGAGCGGAATGAAAATCGAGGAGGGAGCGCGGCTTCATGCAAATCGGATGGCGCGATCGTTAAAACGAATCGTGTGTGCACGTCGGGGACAATCTACCGCGTTGCATTCGAAATCGCGCAATTGTCGATATGCGCCAAACAAATATTAACCGAGGCTATGCCGTATGATGGGACGTATTGTATTTCCCTCGAAAGTAAGGCGTTTCACGGAAACTTGTTCCGAAACTCATACCCGTGTTCCATTACATCTCGACCTTCCAAAGGCTTCCGCAGGATCGGCTTTCGAACACTGTTGCCTCGTCCGTCGAAGTCAGGCTACACCGTTGCACTCGCGACGAGAGCAATTAATCTTCTTCGACTCTCGGACGTTGCTTTCAAGAAAGATGTCACGTGACTTCGTTTATGTCACAGTAATACAAACGCATTAGTCAAAAGATCGACACGGCGATAATATGAATATTCCTAAATAATTGTAACGTGGATATAAAAAAGAAATAGTACCGTGAATAATACTCGAAACAACGATACACAAATGGTTACGTTCTTTCGTAAAAAAAGGCTACTTCTGACAAGAAAGGTAATCCGAAGATGTCGCGCTGATTTTTTCGCCGTTCATCTCGGCATACAAAATGGCATTCACAGATTGTTGGGTAAAAAACGCGTTATTAACGTGCTCCAAGACGGGTGCAGAGATAAGATCCTGAATTCCCTTTTGATTAAAAGCGCGACGACGCTTTTGACCCCATCACCTTATTTAAATTTGACCAGGCGTATTCGGCTTCTAATCTAACATTCATAGATTTTCATAACTTTTTGAATAAAATTTGTTTGATAATGTCGTAAAGGGCAGGCAGTATAATTTGTTTAGAGCATGCCACTGCAATTATTATACCCTTCCGTCGTAACTCGGTCAAGTTATTCCCGATCCTGATGGGCTTATTGTGCACATTTCGTATACAAATTTATGCATATGTGTGAAAGTTTATTTAGCAGCTGATCAGATTTATGTTAACGCACTTGCGGCCATATACGAGAACAAGACCCTAATATTTATACATGACCTGGACCATATCGTTAGCTGTGTAATCTAATCGAGACCCGGTTGCAAATATCGGGCATCCTTACCGTGGCACCCCCAAAGACACACCCCCTGCTTCATTTCCCAAACCGGCCATATCCACTTGCATAGGATGAATAACAGCGTTGCTAAATCTCATTTGTATTCAAATGACGTTGTTTTATCTCGAATGTAAACGATTACCCGGAGAGCAAGTTCGCAAACGGACGTTAATTGCGGGGAATCGCATTATTTCCTTTCGCTGCAAACGCTTTGTTTATGGCGGTCGTACATGGTCGCAAACTCAGCGGCCATTGATCTCGTTCGAGAGAAAAGCCTCTTTTTTTCCATTTGTTATCACGAGTAATAGAATATTATCTCACGAAGTTATCCTTCGTGGGGGAAACATCGTTAGAGAACACGATGTTCCCCTTCTCAGGCAACTGCCAAAACAGCGGCGCGTAACCTGATTACATCTACCTCGTTACCTTCCATTTGATTCGCACCCCTCGTCAAATACCTGATCCCAAACTTCGGAAATACATTTCCGTGGGACAAGAAGTCAAGAGACAGTGCGTGGGCGTTCGCGCGTGTGTAAGTTCACCTGATTCGTTTGCGTCTCGTTACAAGTCCCGATCCCCGACTTCATTAATTCCTAGTTATTCGCGCGGCAGCACCAGCGCGACTTACATGCTCGGTTTCGCCGGAAAACATCATCTCGGCCGTGTTGTTTTTTACTACGTCGATATAATCCGGTCGTTTAATTAGACTTGCAGGAAAGTTGCGCGCTCGTCAGGGGGGAAAGTCGACCCGCGAGCAGACGCGTAATGTTAATGCCCGAGCCGTAGACGTGCTCGTTTAAAACGCGAAACCTTCCACGCATCAACGTTATTTTCACCTTGTCGTAGAAATCGCTGCATTCGTATCCGCGATACTTTTTCACGGTAAACGGCAGTGGATTATCACGGTCCAGGAGTTTCTCATTACAAGCACGAATCCACTTTTGTGCATATAAATAATATAAATATAAAATATAACTGTACACATACGTATCTTTGCGCGAGTGTAAAAATATATTGTAAAAATATATGTAAAAATATATGTAAATATGTAATACGTAAAATGGAATATTTTCTCGTGCTGTTTACCAACGAGCTATTTCATTTATTTCTCTTATTAGTCAAGTACGTTGGTAACATTGTCTGTACAACTCCTTCGTGGCGACTCACGCGGTGGCCGAGTTTCGTTCTATTCTTGCCCGATGCATCCCCGTGGGGTACGAAGCCTTGAAGAGGCGTACTACGACGAGTACCAGCGTACGAGTGAAGTTTTGATCAAGTCGAAAGTAAAGATCGCCGAGAGAGCATTCCTCCCTCTCTCTCTCTCTCTCTCTCTCTCTCTCTGTGTCTCTCTCCCTCTGTCTCTGTGGATGTAGCCGAGCTGCAGAACCGGTGCAAGGTGTGTCGCGAATAACGCGGCAGAGGTTTCGTAATCAACGACAATATCTTTCTCCCATTATTTATCGCATTCCTGTCTATTGATTCGCATCGAGTACAACACGCACACTATGCGCTACGAACGCCAATGCGTTCCATTCGAAGAAAATTCCATACTGTAAACTTGATTTAAACTTTGATGTAAACTAGATTTAAACTTGAATGTGAATGCTATTACCAGCGGAACACACTCAAGTGACGCAAAAATGAAGATAATTGATTCGCTCGAAATCGAATGTAAATACTTTACTTCCCCAACACCGAGTAGTCGTTTTTTCCACATTTCCCTCTATCTCTCTCTCTCTCTCTGATTGAAAATAGATTATTCAACATTAGATACATTTTAAATCTTTCCATCGTCAGTTCAGTAGTTTGTTATACGACATTTTTATACCACATGCTATATTTTTCGCTCATTTTAGAGACGTTATCGTGATTAGTAAACAGGCGCTATATTTGAATAAATGACGTAACGCTCGAATTGTTTCATCGAATTTCCGATTGCTCGTAATTTAAGAGCATCGGTTCGACGGTTCCGCGAGTACGTGGAAAATGCCGAACAGCGCATTTTGCCTGCAATTTTGAAGATTGTCAACGTAGCCCGTGGCTCAAATTGTCTTCCGCGGCGCGAGGCGAGCCGAACAAAGGACTCGGCGCGCAAAAAAGGCGCAATACAAAAGCGGGAAAGGCGAATGCAAATTTGCATTGATTAAACAGAATGGTTCAGTCCTGCCCAGGGGAGTTAGAATCGTCGGCGAAACACTGGCTACGCCATCGCGAGAATCAGACAACGCTTCTCCCACGATGACCCTTGACTCTTGAAGCGGCTCATTCTTCGCCTCTACTCCACTCGCCTTCTTCCCGCCGTTTCTCGCTTTTCGACCAACCCTGTATTTTTCCACGCGCTCGTATATCACCTCCCTCGTACAACCCCCTCCCCATTTCTTATTCCCCGCCTGCTCGAGTTTACGCTCGTTGTCCGGGCGAGTCGTCGCTTTTTAAACGTCCCGAATATTCCATCGGTACACCGGCAAAGTCGTCGCGCGATTGTAAACGGGATAAGAAAGTTGACCGAATTGCCACGGCGGCGGTAACTCTCCTTCACAAATAATAGAACTTGTGTATTTTCACTCGCAATTAACCCCGCCCAGCGTTGGGGAGTACGCGTTATTTTTATCGTCGCGAAATTGCGCAAGTTTCGACACTTCGGTAAGTCAATGTTTATCCACGCGGCTTACGCCTAGTCTCGCTTCTCCGTTACCTCTTTTTTTTTCACACGAGAAGCGATTTTACGACTCTTTGAAAGGCTTACCATCCTTCACGTGCGTTGTTCAGTAATATTCCTCCCTCCGCTGTAAAAGTTCTCGAGCCGGCGATGCACGGAGAAAAATTTCGCCCCTTCACCGTAACGCTCTCGCGACAAATTTTTATCGCGGGAACTGGGAAGCGTTACTGTCTGCGCAATTAAATGAAGGGAATAGCGCTACGGGCGAAAGCAAGGCTATTTCTCTTCTGGATATAATCCTCTTGCCGCGGCGGCTGCGGGTAAAAAAAATTTCACCCTCTACGAAACAAAGCAGATCGCCGATATGTACGTCACTGGTAATAAATAATCAAATTAATGAAATATATATTGGGTGATATAAAAAGTCTCAGCGGTTTTTGCAACTATATGTGCCAGAAAAAACGGAGACTTCTTCTATCGCCCAATATCACAAAGTAACAACAATTTGTATAGGTTAGTGCAATTCTATAACTTGTCGTAATCGAGTCAGCGCGCGAGGAACGCTCGGGGATGAATATTTCTGCGCGAACAGGTTTAGCGGAGCCGATCGAGGAGGGTTGCGGGAGAAATTCCGTTGGCAGTTGCGCTCGATGTTGGTAGGCGAGATAAGGCGATGAGTGTGACCGCGAATGGCGACGTCGTTGAACCGAACGACATACCCCGTGGCTCCGGCAAGCATATTTTTATGTCGGCGGTGGTGGCAACGGCACTTGTGTGCACGCTGCCGCAATTGCTATCTTTCGAGTAAGCTTACTTCGCGGACTGGGAAGGGGGGTGGGCGAGGGGACTGGCGGAAGGAGGAACGCGGTCTCGTGCCAATGGGACACAATGGCGAACGGAGTTTCTTTCGGATGGTGGCACGATTAATTCCGGAGAATGGCACCCCGGAGGCTCTTTTTGCCCCCTTCCGCTACTTCCCGTCCACCGTCACGGTTCCTACCTTGGCTTCATCCCCGTCCTAGCGCACGAATATTCGCCCGAAAACTCGGTCGTTCCAGGGCCCGCATGTAAATTGCAAATCCAAGCCCGAATCCCCCTTCGCTCGCCCCCCGCCTCGATCCTCATCTCGCTCACCATCCTCTCGCGGACCTTCGTCTCCCGCGCCGTTTGCATCGAGCTTCGATGCTATGCTGAGACGTTCATCCTTCCTTTCACTCCTTTCCTCCTTCTTTCTCTTCTCCTTTCATGCCCCTCGAACGCTTTTCAAACGGCTACTCAACGGACGAAGGGAGGACATACGAGATCGAAACGTGCAATAGTCAGTCATCGATTTTGGGCTATGCGCCAAACATCGCCCGATTATCGTCCCCTTTTTTGTCGATGCAGCTGTATCTGACAAAAAATGGCTTTTCCATGTAAATCGGGATATCCCGTCAGACGCGAGGGTGTTATGCGCAATCATTATTGCACACAATTGATATATTTGTAGCTGTTGCCTTCATTGTCAACGGTACAAGTACAAATTCCATAATGCCATGTCCACTTGGCATACACTTGGCCACGAAACGATTGTCGTTGCGTCGTCGAGTCGTTTCTAGTTCTGCGATGACCCGTCCTGTAGCGGCGCTTGCGGATCTCTTTGAAGTCGATCGTTGAAACATCGGCTATTCAACGCGAAATCGGATTGTGATCGACTTTCGAGTGCAGGAATAACGGATACGGATTGGCGAGAAACAGAATTATTGTCCGCGGACAAAGGTTTCTTTGTCACCAGAGTAATTCGAAGCACAGGGAATTTGTCGCTCGGATCTTCCAAGAGTCGTTTTATTGAGATGTGAGCCGACTTGTAGATCGCAATCGATCCGCGACGATCCCGTCACTCTGAATTCACATACCGCGGATAAATTACTTGGAGGGGGGGGGGGGTAGGGATGACGCACGACCTGACGCAACGGATGAACGAACGATCTTTGCAATTCAATCGCAAGATTCGCGCCCGGATATTACGTCTTTCCGCATAACGATGGGAATATTCCCATCGCGATGTAAGCTGGGAAAATAGTATCGCCCCGGTGACGGTATTTCGTTCGATTGTCGCCGCGAATCCATCTTACCGCCGATCCCGTCTGCCGACATTCTGCTCCTCGTTCAGCCTTTCTTTCTTATCGGAAATGACAAAACGTGCATTTTCGTATTGGCATTCAAAACCAGCCGCCATCTTTGTACCGATTAACGCTTCGACGATTTGCTCCCTCTAAGCGCGGAATTCAATTCTGCCACTACCGGCTGGAGTACAAATATCTGGCTCTCGTTGCAAACCAACGATGTTTCCGTTTTTCTTTCCATCCCGCGGCGCACTGCCGTCATTATACCTACATTTTTTACGTGTTTTCCATTCCAGGTCTCATTGCGCCATTTTTCCTACTAGTGAGAGGGCGGGGGTGGGCGGAAGTAGGGAGAATGAGCGAGCGAGCGAGAAAGTGGCGGAGTGGATGTAAAATGAAGATCTCGCTCGAAACTACCCAGAGGACTTTGTTGCTCGCGTCGAAATTATGTTAGACTTGATAATGCAATTTTCCTAAAAGCACGTATGGCGCCTGGTGTATGTTTGCGTTTTCACATGTATGACGCGATAATAATTTGCACGATGCGTTTTATTTTTACAGGGAAATCTGTAAAGAGGAGGTGCGCGTCAGCCCCGGAAGGTTAAACTATTTCCTCTGTGGAAAAGCGAGCGTGTCGTGCCGCTCGATATGGCGACGCGCGTAGCATGCAGAAATTCTGTTAATTAAATTTCTTCGCGACGACGGAGGGACACAGATTTTTTTGGCCGAGTGTGAGCGGTCGGATCCGGTGACAAACATTGCGTCGCGTATTTTTAAACTTTGTTCGCGAACGATCGAGTAAACGAACGTCGAAAGCAACCCTTCTTTCCCAACGGCGATGTAACTTTTCTTCGTGCCATCTATCATGAAGAAATCTTAATGAAAATCATGCCGCGTAGCGAGACTGCGATGCAATTTGGAAAAAAGTAAGAAAACAGCCCGGAAAACGTTGAATCGCGATGGAGATAAATTCTCTCCTTCGAGCAGAAAAGAGCTGGCGTGACGTGTGCCGGGGCAGTATAAAACGCGCTGGGAGTATTCCTCCGCTCGGCGGACGTAATAATTTTGTTAAATGTGGCATAATTTTCATTCCCGTGTCATGGATTTCATTCTTCGTTTGCTGGCAACGTTAATGAATATTTCATTCCCATCTAGCCCGTTCATATTTCCTCCTCGTCATACCGGCACGCATAATACAGCCAGGGGAAAATGATCGTTCGGTTAACATTAACGCAACATCTCGTTCTACGCTACTCCCGCTAACCCACTCCCACCGCCAGGTCCGGATCCGCTACCGGTACCGCTACCGGATCTCCCTCGCTCCCTCGACTCCTGGTCACTCTCGCCTCCTCCACTCCCACTTCACCCTTCACTCCCACTCCCACTTTCACCGTGCTCATCGCCATTCCCATTCCCATCTCTCCTCATAAGCCTTCTCTCTCTCTCTCTCTCTCCCTTTGTCTGTCTCTCTCCCCCTCATCCCACGAACTCGCTAGTCGACAATAGTTTCCCCGCCCTGCCACCACCTCTCTATATTACCCCTCGCCACTTTCGTCTGGACTAACACGATCATTTACTTCCAGCGCGCGTACATATATATATAAACGCATACGCAACTCGCGAATATCCAAGGATATTGCGAAATACTCATAAACACCCTTCACCCCTGATTTTTTTATTAACTTTGCAAACTGTACCTCGATAGCTATTTCGTGTTGCGCGCCATTGTTATTGGAGTATACCTTTTGGCGGAAGAAACGCGCGTATAATAGGAAATAAGCGATAGCTGCTCTGCGTTCGGTGATAAATCGAAGATCGCGGGACGGTGGCAATAAAAGGGGTAATAATTCGCCGGCTGGGGGATTGAACAATAATTTCCGAGCGTCTCGCAGCGAAGCGGAGATGCGTGGAAAGTGGTGCGCGAGTGAGAAACGTCCGCGGCTCATCTCCATTCGACTTGAATAAGTTTCGGGATTTCCATCCGGTTGCCGAGGAGTGTACGGGGGTTACGGCCAGGATAATAAGCTCCGAGGGCGGGGAAAGTCACATCCCGATGAAAAATGTTCAATGCCCCTGCGAAAGCTTCCGCGTACACAACGTCAAAGGAAACGGCGAAGCTAATAAGTGCATTGAAAATAAGTAAAAGGCAGCGATCCGACGATGGCGTCCCTCTCCATTTTGGCTCGTTTCATTTAAGAAGAGTGCTCCGTAATGCGGAGTGCTCGTATCCAGTCTGATTGGTCGCGTTTCTTTTATTTACGGGGATAAAAAGCGGACCGCCCTTTCGGACAACCTTATTGACTCTGCCGAACGCCAATCCTTATTTATATACCGATGCCGCGCGCAAAGCTTCGATTAGGGTTTCAAAGGTATAAAACTTTAATCGTCGTCTTTCGCCGATCCATTCCGGGGAATTTACATTCGAATTTATTCCGCAAAAGGCGAACTTTCTGCGGAGCGAAATCTCGCTCCCGTTTGCCCAGCGACATCCCGCTCTCCTGCTCATTAAACCTCCTTCAATTAATCGAGCGACTTTTAATTAATTTCGAAATCCCGCGCCTCACGTTGCGCCAACTTTATATATTACACAGTATATTAATGTTGTACATCATACGTAATATGCACGTCGCTTCCGTTTTGTTCGCTTTGTCAGCAGAATATCATTATCTCGATCATTCCCTTTTTCCTCGTGCGGAAATTATTATCTTTGCATGCCGATTCTCTTTTCAAATAAGCTACCATTTTCTTTCCCATATGGCTCAATCATTGGACAGTGGAAAAAGGCCATGTTTTTGCTCGTTCCTTTGCACCGAGAACAGATTTGCGATAAAGTAGAAGTCACTATTTTGCTCGTTAAATTGAGCATTCACTTTAGCCAAATTACATTACAATTCACATTTTTTTACACTTTTTTCTTTTCCACAAACTTCTTCAACATTTTCTTACGTCTGTTTTAAAATCTGTACCTGCGAGTTGTCACTTTGGCAGTTGACAAAAAAGACGCGTGTGTATTATTGAACACATGTATTAGTAACATTAATAATCCCACACAGCCATATCCCAGTAGAGATAAAAAATCTAGAAAAGTCGAAAATAATTTTTACAGTTGCCATCGCTGTAGTTTCGAATAAAACGTTACACAGAGAAGCTGGAAATTCGATTATCACGTGTCGCAAAAATAGCCGCGTCGACGGCGGTGAGGAGTAAGAGTTATTTGTTTCGAAGTTGTCTGGTATTTAGTTACACTCCTTAACATGCATTCATTCAAACTTGATAATGAATATGCATAATGACTGCGTGAAAATGTACGCTCGCTCATTCATTAAAGTTACACCAATGTTTTCAAAGCGCAACAGTCGCATATCAATTAAGCCTTTGAATATAATTAAACATGTACGAACATAGCACGACAAATCTGGATAAATATATTACAATTGTTGTGACAAAGCGACGCAGTATTTTGCTTGGCATACACACGCTAAACGATAATGTTTTACAAGACTTTTTCTCAATCTCCGTCACGACATTTTCTACA
>JABFPT010002083.1:0-10698 GCA_022817245.1 Nixonia krombeini
GACGAGGAAGTCGGGGACAAAAGCCGAAGAAAAGTGCCCGGGCCTCAGCCCTTTACATCAAGAAGGTCTGAAGGACGGCCGCTTTCTTACCCTCCTTCGCCAACTACCCGTCTGGGAAGCAACTAGAGGCCACTGACGCCTCCACCCACCTAATCCGCACCACTGAAGACATGCCAATAAACGCGAAACAGTACCGCTTCCCTCCCGAACATAAATAAGAAATTCAAAAATAAGTAGACGAACTCCTCAATCAACCATTTAATATAATTTCACCATCCAAGTCGCCGTACAATTCACCCATCTGGGTCGTCCCCAAGAAACCTGACGCCGATGGTAATAAGAGATGGCGGGTGGTTATATATTTCCGCGCGTTAAACGAGAAAACAGTCAGTGAAGCCTACCCACTACCGAACACCACCGACATCCTCGATGAACTTGGGAAGTCACATACTTCACAACACTCGACCTTGCCTCCGGCTTTCATCAAATATCCATGGACCCGCGGACAAAAAGAAAACAGCCTTTTCAACACTGCACAGATACTGCGAATTCAACCGCATGTCGTTTGAACTTAAAAATGCGTCAGCAACCTTCCAGCGACTAATGGACAACGTACTGACTGGATTACAAGGAACTGAAGTTCTCATTTACCCCGACGACATCGTCATCTACGCCGAGGACTTACAGCAACACGATCTTAAATTCCGTCGGCTAATGAAACGGCTACAACTCGCTAACCTACAACTACAACAAAGGAAAGTAAACTACCTGGGCTATCTTATCACAAACAATGGAGTGAATCCGGACCCAACGAAAGTTGAGGCTGTTAAAAGCTTTCCGACCCCGACCAACCAGCGAAAAATAAAACAATTACTGGGACTCGTTAGATACTATCTCCGGTTCATTAAAGACTTCACCAACCGCGCCAAGCCTCTCAGAGGTAGTAGTAGCTAAGCTACTACAGAAGTCAGTACCGCTCAAGTTGGGAGAGGAGCAACCACCGTGCCTTCGACTATCTCAGCATCAGCTTCAGAGCATCGGATTCGAGCATCGGAGCCGTGCTCTCTTAAGGCCCGATCTCACATAACTAACCAATCGCGTACGCGTCGAAATCCCTCAATAACGCCGAAATCAACTATTCCACTACGGAGAAAGAACTCCTCGCTATCGTATTTTGTGTACGATACTTCCGCCCGTACTTGTACGGCTAAATATTCACCATCTTCACCGACCACAGTCGACTGGTATGGCTACACAACGTCAAGGACCCAATCTCTCGGTTCGCACGATGGCGCATCAAGCTGGCGAGATACGACTACGACATCAAATACAAGAAAGGAAGGCTGAACGCGAACGCTGGCGCACTTTCGCGAAACTCGATAGACCACGCACAAGTGCTGGTAATAAAACGAAAGAGGAAATACGAATGGGACAATGAAGGAAGCCACAACCCACCTACCGACACAACACCACCAAAACGACGGCGATGACAAAAGAAAGACACGATATCTGACCGACTCGTGCCTTCATCCAACCAAGCCAAAAGGCGACGAACAAACCAACACCGGAGCGATAACACGGAAACGGGACACTCCACAAGAAACGCAGCGCCTCTGAAAAAGAAAAAGATTAACATTTTCTACATTATGACCTACAGTACGAAGCGAAAGGTGACACCGGAATGAAAGACTGAACGCGAAGGCACCTACCCCCGAAAGATGTACCCATCAGTCTAGACGCGACAAGCTCCGAAGACGAACGCGACTCGCTTAACGCCCCATGCCAGCCCACAAAAGTACGGGCCCACCACGATTCACAGCACTCTCGACGAAACGAGCACTAATGATGTCCATATTTGCCCGGACGACTTAAAATCATTCAGTCTATCAAAATTCAGCGCACCTCTACAGACCATCGGAGGGTGCTCAGTGAGTGATAAACGCTCAAAGCCATGGCACCCTCTATCGCCCTTAGGGCCGAACCCAAAGGGCAGGAACATCAGCAAATGTCAAAGAGGCGAATTTCAACGCGGAATCGTCAAGGCAGAAGCGGTAATACACGCGCTTGATAACCGAAGACCCGCCACCGTGGAGGGGTAGCCACGCCTGGGCGCCGCGGCGAAGTTACATTAGAACGACATCAGCGGCTGGAAACACTTCCAGCCTCGGGCAACATATCCCCCGCCTCTCCCCATTCTCCCCGCTCCAAGTTACCGAACGGCAAAACAGCGAGAATAACGAAAGGAGGACGATAACACATGCGAGCCCGAGCGAGCACCTCTACGCGACGCGTTACAACGCTTCCCTCACCGCGCTGCCGGGCCATGTCACATTTCCGACAAAGCCGATGGTTGCCCAACTGTGGAGGACTGCAACATCTCCGACCGTACACAAACCATACCTTTCGGTACCGAGCTTATCTCCAATAATATTACTACGAACGAAGGAAGCATTTTCTCCGATCCACAGAAAGTAGCGTATCTTTTAACTTAGGACTGCGACAGACATACAGAACCATTAGAAGCACTGATCGAACATAAATTCATACAACCCGACTTCTTAATTTCCCAGCAGCCGACCGTATGTGACGTCATTTATTCTAAGAAGAATCAAACTCAACTATTCGGTCTAGTAATCAAACCGTCCGTAGCGTCACACACAACCGATGCCAGGCTATATAAAAAAAATGCTACGCTGCGCGATGTCTTGTCCAAATTCGGTATTTCAGAAATAGGAATTAACTACGATATTGACATCCCGAGTACCGATAAATGGGACGTGATCAAGGCCATTCAGACTAATCTTTCTAACTACGGATATTTAACTAACGTTCTTCAAAAATATTCTTCCCATACCACCGCCTCACGTGTGCCCAAGAATAATGAGCGAGTTCCACACGTCTGTTTCCGAAGGACATAAGGGCGCGACTAAACTGTTGAACTGATGGAAAACTCACTATTATTGGGGAGGTATGAAAAAGACCGCCTACGAATTCGTAAACAGATGCCTCGAATGCCAAAGAAATAAGTTAACGCGACGAAAAGTAAAAATGCCAATGTGGATTACGGCCACACAAGAAATAAAGTATATTTACCATAATCACGGTAAAATAAACAAACTACAGATAAAAAGAGGGAGAAAAAATAAGGGAGATAGAGCCCCATTGCGCCAGCCGGAAAAACACCATCACTGGTGCTCCGAACCATCGGAGACGAACTGCTCGTCATCCTCAATGACCCTGGAAACATCCCCAGGAAAAGGAAAAAGGGAAAAGACAAGGGAAAGAGGCGGGAGTGGATATTCCCCTTCCGCCCCGAACCGACATAAACCAATGGCTCTGCTAGTGTATACAACCAGGCGCAGGCTACAGAACCAAATATATATACACTGATATATGTATAAACTTTGATTATATATATAGGCTATGAACCAAACTGTAAACAAAACGCTTGTCAACATTAAGCAACAACACCCATACACATCACCACCAACAAATAACTTACAGCTCCGTTTAACCAGCATAACGACAATATCCACCGTTGACCTTATGGACTGTGCCGAACGAACGGCGATCACTCAAAGTGAAAGAATAAAAATCCAGCTACTGAAAAAATGAAGCACGTCGTCTACTCCCGTGGTGTAGTGCAAACTGATAACCAAGGCAACTATCTACCACTGCGGCTGGCAGTCGTACAACTCCATCGTGGAAGGCGGCATCAGGATGTACGTAAAGGAAATATCACGCGGCAACTGCTTCGACCTCCAACAGTACGACTGTTACGAAGCAAACAGAAGAACAGTGATAGAAAACGTCAAAGGAAACCGCACGACGACATTCTCGATCACCCAGCAACCGGAGGCTGCGTCCCGGAACAGTTCCACGACGGTACCCGATTCTGGGGTAACATAGTCGCCATCGGCGAAATGTATATCACATTAGCCGAATACAGCACAGACACCGACCTAGATGACAAGAAAGTACTACTTATATCAGGACAAACATGTCCGTATCTCGAGAGAGAGTGCATGGTCCAAAAGGGAGGGATGACATTCTGGGAATTTATCCCAAAGGACGTCTGCAAAGGAACTGGATACGACGTCCTATTCCAAGGCGAGATGGAAAAAGTAAACACCATGCGCAACGATCAATTCAAAACGACCTACATAGCAAAAGATGGAAACTTCGTGTTTGCTGTCGAAGCACGCCAACAGCTCAGCCTTTATGGACAACAAGTTTTCCAGGCGGAACATTCAAAACTGCTCGTGGTTGTACGAACCGACATGGATTTTCTCTTCAAACCACGGAAAATCGACGTAACCAAACTAGACATTTTTCTGTATATTAATGCCAAATTCGTCTAAATTATTCACGTTTTATTCACGTTTTAAAAACTTCACGGGCGAAGTTATGCACGTAATCAAATGCCAACTAGTAAAAGTCTCTTTCGAACAGACAAACAAACGTTACGATGAAATACTAGTTTTCTACAAAAATCAAATCTTCTACATGGCGCCGCGCAACAACCCCCTACAAGCACAGGGGACTAAAGTCGACTGCATATCCCTCCTACAACACGAGTTCCTGAATAACAGTCGATGGAAATCCATTCCGGCAAATTGATAGACAAGCCCGGAAAACCGCGCATGCTAATGTTCGATGATGGCATGGACTGGGAGTACGAAGACGTCATGACCTCTGAAATATATCCCGAAGAACAACTGTTCGAACTCCGGAGGCACGTCATGTACCCAGCGGAACGTACGACCGTCGACAATATATTAGTCCGGACGCAATGGGCCTGAATCCAGATCACAACGACTGCAGACATAGGACCATCCCCACGGCCTCTCAACAACTTATGTTGAGACGCAGGCACCGATTCCACCAGTAACACCCCCCCCCCCAACCCTTTCTTGTATTATATAGATGCTCGCACGCCCGACGGGGTGATCCACTTGTACAAAATTTTTCTTCCGCGTCAATAAAAATATGCATATATATATAATCAAACTATCAAAACAATATATGTACATAAGTAGATATAAATACAGATAGATATAGTACAAGAATATAAGCTGCAACGACTTAGATAAGATATATACACACATGCAGACTATCACACTGCCCGTATGTCGCCGCAATCACGATCTGACGTTTCAAAACATTACTACGCCATTCACTACCACGAACCCACACAGCAATGATGGAATATTGCTTTTCTCGGGGAGGGACGGACGGATGTAATCAGTTGCGCGGAACACTTCCCCGTCCCACGAATGTATAACCGCGGACAGCCCCTCCGTACCGAAAGGGTTAAACTACCTGACATTCCGGAAATGCACGTAGCCTAAGCTACTAAAGAAGTAAAAATCCACCTAAGTCATACCCGAAGCACTTGCCCGTAACACTAGAATTATTGTTGCTAATCTGGTTTTGCTTACTTATAGGTTTCGCATTATATAAATATGCATTCTTTTACATTCATTTCTGGTTACTTTTTAAGATTGCCAACTGCAATGATATATGATTGTTCTCAACAATCATACATTGTATTACGGTCCACGGTGTAAGGTTTGAGTTTTGGATCATTAGTATTTTCACACGAGTTGTAACTGGTTGTGGGCCACAGTGCGCACAATTAGCTACGTCTACCATCGAGATGGTGGAGATATTAGCGACAGAAACGGCGCAGTTGTATACAATGAAGGTCACTGTTCCGTTTATAATGGTTGCTGTGAGGCAGGCGGTCAAGTAGTTCTTCATGACTATGGGAGACGAATTTCCTTACAACATGTAACACTTTCCAGATGTTTTTTTATTGGCTTCGAAGACTCTATAAGGATCGATCACAGGATGGTATCAATACAATGAAGTAGTTGTTTTCTAGCTCGATTGTAACAGTTTAGCTGTTTATGTAACGACGTTTACTGTGTATCAGTATAACAATTGCGTATCCGTACACATATATAATATATATGCGTATTATTTATATGCATATAAATTATACGTGCGTGTGTGCAGTGAAAAAGTGGGTAATAGTCCGTTGTGTTCTCTTAATCCCCGGTGATCAATATAGATTCAGTCATAAGGCGGAAGTCTTAAGAACAGCAAACAGAAATAATGTACTGTTCGCTCGCTACAATAATTACGAAGTTAGTGCTCCTCTCGGAGAACAGAGAGTACGCGGTGGCACGATAGCGGTGGCATGATATATATATATTATATTCTATGTAATGTATTATGTAGGGCTGACTATCGTTCCCCACTGTGTGTGTTATTGTATACTTATGTGGTGTATATGATTATCGTTGTAATATTATTTTATTTCATTTCTATTATTAGTATTATTACCGTTATCACCGTTATCATCTTTATCGTGGTTATCATTATTATAAGTTCCCATGTTTATTTTTTTTATAATCTGTTTTTTTAACAAATAAAACAATGTTAAGATATAACCTTTGTTAAGTATTATGTACCTATTTCCGTCTTATTTAGATACGTTATAGAAATATATATGTTTTGTTTCCTGTTACGGCTCTGGTGTTCGGGTATTACTCGGGTGGGTTTCACCTCTCTTAATAACTGAGGCTACTTACGTTTCCGGAGGTCGGGTGATTGTAAATGATTCCATTGAATTCACTTTGGGATATATTGGTTTATTAAAGTCGTAACTTCGCGACTTTACAAATGTCTGTGTGTGTATGTGATAGAAGTGAGGATGTGTTTGTTACAAGCGGTACATTTGATAGACTGACGGATGGAGTGACGGTGTATACGCATCCAAAATTTGACAATGACGATTAGGAGCTCAATCACGGCCGTCTGTTTTTTGGCGCTCTGTGTTACGCGCTGATATGTTACATCTGGTTCGAAGGTTTGGTTTCTAGCAACGATTTCAAGTACTGAAAAATGTATTAAGTCATGTAAGAAGACACCGCCGATTTTTTGAACAATTTTGAACTAAAATTTTCTGTATTGAAAATTAATTTTAATCAAGTACATATTGACCATTATTATGTATGACCTTTTGCCATTATTGAGGTAGCTTCATAATTCGATCGGTGTAGAACATCTATGGTTTATCGTCGAAAAACTTGGCCATGTGATTTTCAGGGGCGCTTCGGGTGCCCAATTTTTTACCATAAAGAGAATTTTGCAGAGACTGAAACAAATCGTAGTAAGGTCCGGGCTACACGGTGGATGCATGACAACTTCTTGACCTAGTTCCGTCAATTTGTTCCAAGTCATCAAAGATGTGTGTTGCGGCGCATTGTCATGATGGAACACAACAATTTTGGTCACTCTTTCTGGTTTGCTTCGTTCAAACAGTCGAGTTGTGCACAGTACAGGACCGAATTCATGGTTTCGCCAATTTGCAGCAACTCGTAATGGACAATTCCCTTCCAATCCCACCAAATACTCAATATAACCTTGTTTACCGACAATTCTGGCTGTGAAGTCATTTGTGGAGGGCCACCATCCCTGGACCACGATTGCTTGCGTTTTATACTCTCGTATTGCATCAGTTTTTCATTGCCTGTAATGTTTCGCTTCAAAGATGGTACGATTTCGTTGTGTTTCAGCAGCATTTCACTGATGGTAATTCGGTCAATCAAATTTCTTTGCGTTAAGTCTTATGACACCTAAACAACGAATTTGTTTGTACAGCCTGCTCTTTTCAAATTATTCCAAACTAACAGGTGGTTGATCTTTAGTGTCTCCGCTATTTCCTGACATCGACTTTTTCAGTGTCTGACCGCCCAGAGCGAGGTGCATCTTTGACACCGAAATTGCTGGAACGGAGTCAAGAAAATTACTCCCGAGTCCTTCGTTCATTCATAGCATTTTCACTGTACACTTAACAAATTTTTCGACATGTTTTTGCAACATTTTTACCTTTTTTATAATAAAAAAGCATCACATAGTATTTCTTCAGATATTTCACTCATTTACAAATCAATAGATAAAAAAAAATCAAATCAAAAAAATTACAAACTGTTTACACTGTCTTCACAAAAAATGTAAGCTGAAATGTTACCTTTTAAGCACATGTTCGTTTGCGACAATCGGGTGAGTGTTGCCCGATATATAGGCATCAACACCATCTAGTGGCAAAAAACGGAGTCTTTGTACGTGACCCGATATAAGAATCGGACGTTCGTAACATCCGTCCTTCTCCGTGAGAAGCAATTTCCACTATTTCTGTATGGTTCTGTAGTTGTGCATGGCGTAGTAGCGTAGTAATGTTTTGAAACGTGTGACGCTGGTTGCGGCGGTGAGTAGGTACTGTGGTTGTGTATATAAGTATGCATCTTATCTAAGTCGTTGCAGCTTTGAGTTGCTTATGTTTAATTCTGTACGTTTGTTTTGATTATCTGTATTTAATCATATATTCGTTTGGTGATGAAGTGCGCGATGAATTTATTTTGCCTAGTGCGCCACGGATGACTATTTTAGGCCGGTCAGGACGTTCTGCTGAATACATGTGGCGCTAGAACGTCTATAATTGTCCCTATGTATATGTTCCGGAGGTCATGAGGTCGGAGATGTCCTCGAATTTCCAGACCATGTCGTCGTGGGGCGTCAGTGTCCGCTGTTTTCTAGACTTGGTTATTGTTTTGCCGAAGGTAATCCATCAACCATTGATCATTAATTCGTGTTGCAGGAGCGGGTGCAGCCGACTTCAGTTTCGCGCATTTACAGAAGGTGGTTACGCCATATCAGAAAGAAGGTTTTATTATTGTAGCGGACTGGCAGCTCGTCGTAGCATTTGTTCGTTTGTTTAAAAGATACTTTCATGGGTCGGCATTTGGTTACATGGATGATCTCTCCCAGCCGCACGGCGGTGTGTCTGAGTGCTTATGTGTAGTTGTAAGCGATCGGTGTCAGGTCTTTAATCACGGTAGCCAGTTGGGCGCGTAGTATATCCCGTTTCAGGAAGCAGCTTATGGCAACTTATGTGTTGGTATATTTCGGTAAGTTGGGTCTTCGTGTGCCGTTTGTCGTGCACGAATTTTGCGTTGCTGTACAGGAAGATATCTAGTTCGGTTACGTTGATGTTGCGTGGTACGAAGAGAAATTCGGTGTCACTACGTTCGAACAAGAACAATTTTGGATGTTCTGTTTGGCATACCCTTTGTCACCAGAGGTTGATTCTACGGCATGCCTCGACGGCGAATACGATGTTCTCGTCTTCCGCTATGCCTGTTGTCCTTGATTGTTCGTTGCACACTGTATTTAATTTTCCACTTCTCCTGGAATAGCACGTCGTATCCGGTCCCTTTGCAGTCGTCATTTGAGACGAATTCCCAGAATGTCATGCCTCCTGTCGTGGTCTATGCATTCTCTATCGAGGTATGTACATATTTGTCCTGATCTAAGCATTATTTTATTGTCTTCTAGGTCGATGTCTACTGAAAATCTTCTGAAAAGCAGCTTCCGGTTTTTGTGATCGAGAACATTGTCGTGCTGTTCCCCTTGATGTTTTCTATTACAGTCCTTCTGCTGATTTCGAAACTGGCGTATTTGTGAAGGTCGAAGCAGTCGCTGCTTGATAACGCGTTCATATACGTTCTGAGACCTCCTTTTACGATGCACTTATGATCGCCAGCTGCTTTGATAGATCATCGCTCTGGTGATTAGTTTACATTACATGACGGGCGTGGGTGTCGATTTTTGAAGCACTTGGATTTTTATTCATTCATTCTTGACGATCGATTTGCGCTCGTTGCAGCTCCCGAGGTTGTCGGTGGATATCGTCGTTACATTCGTTAACAGTCCCGCGCAGTCATATGCGATGAAGTATTGGTTTTCAAGACGATGCACACTGCAATCACGATGATCAGGACCAGTGTGGACGACTGAATTGCCTATGAAAAGATGCGAGAATAGGTTTGAAGTTAGGTTTGCGTTCAGAGTTGGCACGGAGTTCTCGATCGCGGCGCGGATGAATTTTTCATCAGACTCGTCATTGAGGACTTGGGGTAAGTTGAAGTTTGTACAAGATGGTGTGAGTCCTGTCCCTTATTGAGACCACATCGAGCGATATTTTGCAGAGTCATCGAGGAAGACAAGGGATTTGTCTCAAGTGCGGAAGACCGGTCATGGCACAGTTCTCCATCTCTGGCAGTTTGTCTCCAGTTTTATCAAACATGTAATAGTGTCTTTGTTTAGCGTACCTGTGCATATTAGAAAAGAAATCATACAGTATTTCGACTTATTTCGAGTATTTCTTTTGTTATTTAGTTAATTTAATTTTATTTCCTTTCGCTCTACTCTGTTCATGGTGTGTTGGTGTGAGTGCTGGCGTGATCTTCGTTTTCGTTCTTTGCATTTCGCATCATGTTGCTGTTATCTGATATGTTCGTGTAGGCTTTTTTTAACCTGTCTGGGATGCGGAAGATCTTCAGGTCGTCATTCTTTCCCTAACGATGATGGAGTTAGTGAACCGTGGAATATTGTTTTATATTTTGCAGAGTGAGAATGTAGCGAGTGTTGTTGAGACGACGGTCATATGTTGGTGATTTTATGGGTTGGACCAGTTCAAGTGACGTCATAGGTTGAACTACCTTAAGCGGCTGTGGTGACTTTTTGGTGATTCGCGATTTAATTCCGTTCGCCTTTAACAGTTGATCCTTGGTTTTTCAATCTCGCAGAGGCGAGACGACGCGAGGCCTCCTAGCAGAAAAGTAACTT
>JABFPT010002090.1:7387-20442 GCA_022817245.1 Nixonia krombeini
ACGCCATGGAAAAAGTGGCAATTTATATTTATGGCTCTCTACCTGAAACTCAACGCAGTAATACCCATGTTTTGACAATTCAAGATCTACTCTCTAACTTTTCAATTGGCCATTCCTTTAACTAAAGCGAATTCAATTTCTTTCGCTAAAGCTTTTAGCTAATTCTTCGTACGCACTTTCGAAACACCCAGAGCTATTCTAAGCGATCAAGGGAAATACTTCATTAGCGACTTAAATAAACATTTTGCTCGACTTTTCAAAATTGAAGGAATTCTGTGCAGCACATATAACCCACAACGGGAGTTTAAAACGCTCACACTAGGTATTAACCGAGTATTTGAAATTTCACTTCCCGCGAAGAATTACTGACCTACGACAAATATTTTATTGATCTAGCCGACCGTCTTGCCGAAGATAAGTTGAATGCCACATCGAATAGACATGACGAAAAAATAAATTAACTTCTTATGAAATTCTTATGAAATAATATACATTAAACGCAGAAGTACAAAAAAAGGGGAAGCAACATTTAACATAACAACGAGAAATTGCTAGCGTAATAAAATATGGATAGTAGAAAGGAAAAGGGAAGCCAGTCACATAATTCAAATTTGCAAATATGTTAAACATTTCTTTCAGAACTCAGATGGACAACATTTGGGGTCAAAAACAGCACAGAATCAAAATATTTTTAAATAATAAATAATGCACGCAGGTTTTGACAAGCCACGATGCACGACACGAACTGCTTTTGACACTCACATTTCTACCTCGTGCGAGAAGCGGAAAAACAACCAGTGCCATGCCGGCTGCCCCCATATATATTGGGTGATATAATCTATGAAATACATACACATTTAAACATTCATTTTCGTTATAAAAAAAGGGGGAGCGTACAAAAAAGGGAGTGATCACCACGACCTCCAAGTTCTCCGCTCGAAGAAGGAAATACATGATAGCTGCATTCGCCACTTCTACCATCTTCACTGCACAGTTCGGTTTTGACGAAAACTGCTTTCCAACGCGAGAAAATTCATTAAAAAAAATTTGAAGGCAAATACAGGCATACGGGCAACGATAACATTAGTCGGAAAAATTAACAATGACGGGGGCTGCTGTCCAGAAGAATTTCACGACGGGGTGACATCTTGGGTAGAAGTAATAGCTGTAGGAGAAATGTCAATTCAATTGACACAATAGCACGCCGATTACGAGTTGGATACAAATAAAATTATACTGAAATCTGGTCAAACGTGCTCATATACAAGCGGTTATTGCATTGACCAAATCGGAGGAATAACATGGAAATTATGATCTGTCGGAGAATGCAGCGGTCTGAAAAATGACGTATTATTTCAAGAGTACATCACAGAAGTCAAAGATATATACAAACACCGAAATAGGACTACCTACATCGCCGAAGAAGAAAAGGTCATATTTGCCTTAGAAAGAAGGCAACCCTTATTACTCTGCGGTCAGAAAGCACACCAAAACATCCCAAAATGATCATAATAAAAAGCAATAGATGGAACTTCGTTTACAAACCCAAATACATGGGCTTTACAAAACTCGACATTTTCTTGTATATTAAATCTAAATTTGTTTATGTAGACATACCGGAGCACAACTAAACGAGCTTTATTATTATGAAACGCCATTAGGTACCCCCTCGAAAAGGATTTACTGCATGCTCAACTCTCTGCAGGTATGAACGACCCGATCGCCTTCGCTTACGACTACATACAATCCCCAGGTTACACAGGCGTTAGGCTAGGCGAAGTAATACACATAATACAATGCCAACTCGTCCATCTAACGCTTAAAAACAGTGACAAATGCTTTGACGAATTACCAGTAACGTACAATGACCAAACCGTTTACATGACTCCGCGTAATCTCTTACTTGAAACTCGCGAGACTGAAATTAACTGAAAGTTGTTGAAAAGTTCTGGACATTGTTTCTGATAATTCGTGTGTTAGACATCTTTTGTCAGTTGAATTCACTGTACGCATTGCACGATAATTCGTTGCTGTGAATATTTATATTGCATACGTATTGAGATATTTGATATTTCATACGTAATTGAAGAAATGCATCATTGGTGGAAACAGGTAGTTGATGACCATTCGAGGTTTCCCCATTAACCCATAGACTCGGTGTTTACTGTCTAATATTGGACAATTCGCTTCCAATCCTACGAAACACTCAACATAACTTAACATAAATCCAGGCATTTAAGTCGTTTGTGGAGAGTCACCATGTTTTGACCACAATCCCTTGCGTTTGATATTCTCGCATTTCACCCATTTTTCATCACCTGTAATGATTCGCTTCAAAAATGGTTCGATTTCGTTGCGTTTCAATAGCATTTCACCGCTGGTAACTCGGTGAATCATATTTCCTTGCGTTAATTCATGTGGCACCAAACATCGAGCTGCTTTGTGTAGCCTGCTGTTTTTAAATAACTACAAACTCATGTGGTTAATGTTTAGTGCCTCCGCTATTTTCTGATAGCTTGCTGGCAACAGTGAGGTGCATCTTTAACATCGAAATTTCCGGAACGGAATCGAGCAAACCACTGGTAAGTCCTTTGTTCACTCACAGAATTCTCACCGTACACTTCACAACTTTTAGGCATGTTTTTGTAGCGTTTTTACCTTTTTTATAGTAAAAAAGTATCACATAGCGTATTTCTTCAGATATTTCACTCATTTTCAAATCAATATAACTTTTTACACGAGCAACGAATTGGAAAACTATCTGAATACAAAACGTAAGCTGAAATGTCACCTTTTAAGCACAGGTTCATTTGAGACAATAGGGCGAGTGTCGCCCGATAGATAAGCATCAATATCATCTAGTGGCAAAAAACCACAGAGACTATTCATATGATCCAATACATACTACTTACTTTTTCAGATTGAAGCATAAATTTGTAACATCCCGGCAAGATTTAAATTCTTAAATCTTTTCCCTTCTTTAATCCATGTAGTTTTAGTTAATTCAATCACTGCCATCTATGTTCATAGATAGACACCAAATATCTAATGATTCTAGTAATAAGTTTTTGTAGTATAATGATCATGTATAGTTCCATTCACTTAGCTATAGTCGATATAGCTGAAGTTCCTTTTTTTTGCCAAGAAATCAAGCCTTTAATTACACCGCGGAAAAACTCTAATTAAACGTTTTAAAGCAATTAAGAGCTGTTAAGTTTAACGCGAGTTTGATTACAAACAAAAACCTGAGGACAGCAATTGACAGGAAAAGGGTCATTAAAAAACAATTAATGAAGCGAAAGCAGCCAAGAAAGGAAAGAAAAAAAAGTTATTTTTCTTTTTTTTTATATTTTGTTTATTTTATATAGTTAATAAAATAAGACGAAGACATAAGAAAAATATAAATAAATAGAAAAAAAAGAATGTCAAGGGAATATAAATTATTGAAAATGAGAAAGAAATGGAAAGAATAAGAATAATAAAAAATAATTATAGAAAATTCGAATTATTGTGGCAAATTGAGTTATTGTAGCAAATTGAATTATTGTAGAAAATTCGAATTATTGTGGCAAATTGAATTATTATGGAAAAATCAAATTATTGTAGCAAATTGAATTATTGTAGAAAATTGAATTATTATAGAAAATTCGAATTATTGTGGCAAATTGAATTATTATGGAAAAATCGAATTATTGTGGAAATTGAATTATTGTAAAAAATTGAAATGAAACAAATTACAATGAAAATTTTATGACAATTGTAAAATTACTGTTCTCGTGTCAAACTCGGCTCTATCGAAAGTAATTCATAATATAATACATAAATTTAGTAATATAAATATATATATACATATATATATGTACATACAATAAGTAAGAACATTTGTATAAAAATTTAAGTCCCTAAAAATGATTTTTCAAGGAAGCGCGCCTCGAGACTAACGCTATGGCGCCCCCACTGCGAATATGCAAATTAGGTAACTCTTCCCTTTCTCTGGAGAACTCCCATACTAAAACACAAAAAAACCAATGTACTCATGAAAAGTGTAATTAACACTTTCGATCCATTCTCCCTCTTAAAAAATTAATAAAAATGGGTATAAAAGGGAATGGATTTTGAGGCAAAAATCGTAGAGAGAGTAAAAGCTCAGCAGTCGAGCAAGTAATAAAAAATTTTACAATAAATAAAAGTATCAGCTGCCCAGTAACTGAGATTCATAATAGTCAGTTCACTGTACAGTACAAAAATATTATTATTTAAATTTAAAATACAGTTATTATTAGTATCAAAATTCAGTCCGTTCGGCTCCAAGGGAAAGTCACCAGAAATTTCTCCAGAGAAAGTGAGTATAAACTAAGGAAGTAGAAAACCGTCAAAGTACGATTTTTGAAAACTTAGAAAATTTTATAAATTAAAAAACCATCCTTCTATGGTTTCCTTTTTATAAAACCATCAATATATGGTTTTTCTTTTTAGTGGATTTTTGGTCCTTGGCTCGAAAGACTTCTCGCATTCAAACGAGAATTAATAATCGGAAGGAAGCTTTTGAAACGGGAGCATTGAAACATTGGGATCCTCGATATAAAAGGATCTTCGTGAATTTAAAACACGATTTGGCCCTGTTGAAAAAACTTCCCGATCCTTGGGTGGCGTCCTTTAAAAATCATCAAATCGACGACCTTCCTTACCGACCGACGATTAGGTGGACGAAAGATAATATCAATAAAAGAATAGATTTAAGGAAACCGCGAATTATAAAGGACGAAATTCTTTTGTATCCACGAATAAAAATCATGGAAGAAGGGTATTTCAACCCCTAAACTAAGATAATTTATAATTTGTTTTATAATATATTTATTGGTAATAGAAAATTGTTCTCTTTTTTTCTTTTATCCTCCCGAGAAACCCTGGCCCGTCCTTGATTTCATATTCAAAATAGGGTATAACTATATCAAGGGTTCGCGATTTAACCTTCGCGGGTCCTCGTGTATCTCATATAGAGGCATCTACGTCTCTTGACGTGACAAATTGCTGACTATTTTCGTTTTTTCTGTGAAATTAGTAATATATTAGTTATTTTTTTTTACTTATATAATATCATTACTGTTATTAGTTAAGCAATCATTATTCGAGGCAATAGAACACTGCTTGATTTTAAGTTACCATACTTATTTCCTGAATTAACTTCTTCAGATCGACATGTTCTACATACAAATGTATTACTCGAGGATTCTCACATGACCTGTTTTGCATATATTTTAAGAAAAGTTAGTCACTAGTTATAGTTAATCACAATGATACCAATTAATTATGTTGCGCGTACGGATATGATAAAGTCTGCACAGGCAAATGCCCGTTTTCTTCAAATTTTGTACAGTGACAGTCATTGTATATGCTGCTATTACAATAGTCACACTTGTTTATGATTCATGAAACTCACGAGATCTTACCTTACAGCACAAATATATTTGAAAAGATTATTTCCTCATGTAGATACTGACAAATCAGTGCATTTTCAACATGTGCAACGACAACGAGATATGGTCAATTATGGTATATTTGCCATTGCTTTTGCTGTTTCATTAGCATTTGGTATCAAAACAACTACAGTTAGATATGACCATTGTAAGATGCGTCCACATTTAGTACAATTATTTGCTACGTCCACAACAGAATACTTCCCACAAATTCCGTACAGAGGAAAAATACAGTCTGCTGTGTTTTTGCCTATGGCTCTGCAACGCAAGCTCGTTTTTTTACGAAGTGATGTACGGAGTAGGAATATTCAGAAAACAAATTCGAAGTTGATTTCGTCAATAAAGTGTATTACAATTGATGATGAGAATGAAACTTGTTTTACTATAATTCTACCGAAATCATCTAACCATACCATTCATCAAATCAAACGGAAAAGCAAACTTCCTGCTTTTGAAATTTCTTCTACGCATAAAAAATCTCGAACTTATAATTACGTCTCGTCAAATAGACAAAAAGCAGGTAAAATGGAAAATGATTTGCATTTTTATGATAGACGAAATCGAAGTAGCCACTATAAAGATATGCAAATAATTGAGACTGGTGAACGTTTAAACGAAAATCATATGTCTTACTTTGCTTATATGTTGCGAGTGTACTCTAATTATTGTACACGCGAAACATACTTATTACAGTTCCTGGATGAAATTGAAGCAGTTACCTGCAAATATTCCACATTTTCCAATTTTATACAGTACATATTTACGTTGTAGCGACTGCATCGCTACGGTTCCTCGATTTCCTTTTAAATTTGCAAATTTATAAATAATATAAATATTATAAACGTAGTTTTAAGGGTATGGTTTTTTGAATGAATGCTTAGTGTAGGTAGTTTTTTAAGTCTTCTCTTTAAGTCTTTTTTCTTTTTCGGGCAACGCATGCGCCTGCTGCATTGCTCGAGCGGCAATTACTCACGAGACGGACCATGGGGCACGCAGACCCAGCAATAAAGATAAGGGATTTTTCCTCATCTTAGGAAAAATCAACAGTTGCGGAGAAAGTGCCGACGTGTACCCTTTTGTCCGGCTCGAGCTTAAAAAGCGATGTCGCGAGCGCAAACTCTCTTCTTCTCGTCGCTCCGTACGACGCAGACGCACCTGTAACAAGTCGAGAGATATGTATATATCAGAACGAGCGTATTCTAATAAAAAACCCAAGAATGTCCAAGTGCAGGTTATATAATCAATAATTATTAAAATTTAACAAATTCATTTGATGATTTGCCACTCAAACAAATACGGAAAGTGGTCCGTCTTTATAAACAAAAGTCATTTGACCAACCGTTGAATATCTAACACTAATTATTGTTTAAAACGCAATTGAAGGATCGAACCGTTATATCCGCAATCTACCATTCAATAAAACGCACCGATTTCTGCTTAACTGACTATACAGAAATACATATATGTGGCGGTTACTGGAAACTATGAATCGCACCAAACAAATAATACAAAATAAAACGTTACATTAATACGTACCATCAGTAAATACAATTATAGAATGGCAAACACTAAAATAATTAATAGGTGCTTATCTTTCATATTTCATACTCGGTCTGAGCAACGGTCCTTATTCTCCAAATCGGCCATCAACCAAAGAGTTGCATCTATGCCATGAGGTCGTCCAGAAATATTATCAAATTAGTGGTCTTTTCAATTAACAGTATGACTGCAATTCGACCGTCCGATTATTTCCTCTCTTGCTCCGGATTTTTTATTCTCCAGGCATGAGCGATCAGACAAATTAAGAGAAAAAGGGTGAATGTGTGAGAGAGAGTACCGCGGATCGGTGTATTTCGTCGGTATTCGGCAACATTCGACAAGCACGATGCGCGCGTCGCTGGGTTCGGCTGCGTGTACTCTTCTCCTTCTTTCCTTCTCGAGGGATGGCATGGAGGGAGTAATCTGCTTGGTCGCCCGCAGCGGTTTTCGCATCACTGGCTACGCTTCATCTGGCGGCGCGCGATTGTTCTTGTTCATACCGGTATACGCGTTATATCTGTTTGCTCAGTAGTACAGTGAGTGCTTATTTTGCAAGTGGTGTAACTCGTGCCGTTTTTCTCGAACTTTCTTACTTAACTAAAAATATAATCCTACAATATTTGGCGATGCGTAGCACCGGTGGTACGCGCCGCATGATGAGATAGTCTAGTGCGAGCCACCGGTGGTACGCGACAGCGTGAACATGTTAAACAATAGTTGGAATAATTATCAATATAATAATTAAAACATACAACAAAACTATTCACAAAAAAGTCGGCCATCTCACCCAAAGCTGTTCTGAAACATCGAATTTTATACAAAATTGTCAGCCAAACAGTCAAATGAATTAATAACAAATTTCACAAGAAAATAAAATTTGTCAACAAAATCCTTTACAAAATAATTTCCCATAAAATCAAGCACTTGGTCAAACATCAAATAATGGAACAAATATGAATAATACTTTAAATTTTCAAATGCATAACTGTGAAGCAAATAAACAACTATGCACGTGAATTGCCTATGTTCACTTCTATCAACTACCTGCGACCAAGCTGCAATAATCGAATTAGAATATTCAGAATCTATTAATAAATCAGAAATAATTTTAGGAGACTCTGGATCAGATATTAACTTAGCAAAAATCATCAGATTCAGAGATGAAGTAATTTTAAATACTAATTTAATAAAATGAACTATCCGAAAATACATCATTATCAGTAAAAACGAAAGGGAAAGTTACAATAGAAATTTTTCGTCTAAAAAAACATTTTCAATTAATAAGATATGAAATTCCACTCGACTACGATACGATATCAAGAGATGAATTTTTACAAAATAGAAAAGCAACGATATGTTATGAACAAGTTCATTAAGACTGAAAGATAATACAATACTATTTCGTAGAAAAAATACTACTGCCGCGGTAATTATCTCTAGACAAAATATAATCACGGAAATAACAAAACCTATTATAATACGTGAAACAGGCGTTGATTATTTTATGGTCAAAGAAAATATAGAAAAAACTAATAACAAATCAATAAAACCGCAATTTAGTTTTAAGGAGAACAAAAATTCAGACATTGAAATTACAAAAGCCTCAAAAGAGCCGATAAATCCAAATAAAGTAGAGCACCTACGCAATTGTGATGTAGTATGTAAAAATGTGATTTAATTCGAAATGCTTTGTCAAAATGATAAGATGGAAATTATAACTTGCAAATTGAACTACGACGTAAGGAAACACGGGATCGTCCTAAGAAAATTAATTCAGAAACAGCAGATGAAAGATCTGATTTATATAAAAATATGAAAGTTAAAATTAAGCTTCATGACGTATTGTCATTACCAGCTGAATTACATAAGAAAGAGATGCGCAAAAAACCGAAAGAACAATTATCATCTGTAATTGATAAAATTATTACACAATTCACTACATCAATTGAAAGTAGTGACACATCTGATAATGAAAATAATAATACAAAATTGATTTCCCTTGATTTAAATACGACACCTGAAGAAAATTTAAAATTAAAATCTGCTTTGTAATATTTATTGTTTCTAATCGGGCGGGATCACAATAAAATATATATTCGTCGATCGACTAATTTTAGAAAATTATTACTTTCACAAAGCGCTCTATAGCAACGCTCGATTATTAATACAAATACGTCTTCTTAAAGCAAAAATTGCCATATGGCATACATATAAAAGAGTCTTCATACATAAAATGAGAATGCGACAAAGTACGACGTCTATTATTTCTACAACATCAGTGAGGCGTGCGTTGAGCCAAAACTGGACCATTCGTTGACATATAATTTCTCCTTCGTGTCTTTAATAAATATTCGTGAAGGTCGTCGTGTCCGTTACAGTTATAAATGACCGAGCGTCCAAGATTCGTGATGGGCATCGTCAATATAGGCCTTTTCTGTTTTCGTCTCTAAGGTCTCAATTTTATATTTCCACAAGGACGATTGATGGCATAGCGCCTAATATTCGCCTGTACTAATCTCATTTGTGAGATATTATTACTAAGAAATCGACAACAAGCTTTGTCTTGTCTTAGGTGACTCCTCGACACCTCATTGGCTTATTGTCTCACTGACTGGGCATTTTATAACCGTTCGCTACATTTATACTGTCTTCTCCTCATACGGTAACACGCTCCACATATATTCGTGTACATAATGTCACAGCCTTAAATAAACCAAGGCATAAAAAACTCAAACCATATATAAAAAATTAAAATTAATACAACCAAAATAGTACCAAATGCTTTTCAAAAAATCTATTAATAGTGAAATGATAAATTATTACCAATTCGTAAAAGAAAGGAGCTTATCAATAATATAAATAATGAAATCTCATATTGGACAGATGAATGGGAAATAGGCAGTCAGACTGTTGGCACGGAAGGAAAATACAAATTAAACTTAATTATAACGGATTAGGCCAGTGTATCAAAGTAAGACGGACGATGTGCAAGTTGATTCATCTACCGATAAGCAACCTAGTGAAGAACGTAACCTGCCGCAAGGTAATCGATATAATGAGAAAATTGTGCCACTATATTCATCAAATAATGTTCATGAGTTCGATGGAAAAGAAAGTTTTCCTAAAGATATGTCGGATTCGAACAATAGAACCTTTTTGAACATCACATTTCGCACCTGTTTCATTAAGTAATGAATCTAGCATAAGAATAAATAACTATGTCAGTGTGAACAATAACGTAATTACCAAAGCAATATACACGCTTCAAATAAACCTAGTGATAGTAGTAATAAGCACTTCTTATCGAGAGGTAACATATGATAGACAAGAAAATGACAGCGATAAAAACAAAACTGAGACCCCTTGAACTACAACACACAAGCCCACACTAGATTCACATAAACATAGCGACCGTAACGTACCACAAATAAAAGAATCGGTAATATAATTTATTCAAAGAAATATAAAAGCAATTCTTCCTGATCAAGGAAAATATTTTGTAAGCAACTTAAACAAAAAATTTTCGAGTCTTTTCAAAACAGAAAGAATATTATATAGCACTTATACTATCCACAATCAAATTGTAGTTTAGCACGTTCGCATCGAGTCTTGACAGAATATTTATAATTTCATGTAGAAATAGAAAAGGAGTGGGATAAATGGCTCCCCTATGCTATGCATGCTTAAAATATAAGTAAACTTGAAGGAACCGGATTTACCCCTTTCGAGTTAGTATGTGGAAAAAGGGCTCGAACACCATTAAGTTTTCTCCGTGTGAAGAATTATTGACTTATGATCGATATTTTGCAGATCTCGTTGATTAGCTCACTGAATATAAATAGTATTCCGTGATAAATCTCCATGAAGCAAAGTAACGTTGAAAAAGATATCATAATCGTAAAATAAACATAAAAGACTTTTGCATTGTAATAATATAAAACAAGAAATTCCCAGATGAATATTTAAGACCTTATCAAATAATCAAAATAGGGTAATTGTTCGCGATAAACCAAATTATGAACATGTAATTCTGAAGCATCGCTTGGAATCCGTGTATCTTTTACAAATGAACATGCAAACAGTAATATTAGGATGAGGAAAAAGAAATCCATTATTTTTACGTAACTTTAAGTCTTTATTTAACATGTGTCGAATGGTCCCCTCTGAGTCAAATATGCACCGTTTTGTTGTATAATTTGTTACCATTTTAAATGATAGCTTCATAATTCCCCTCCCACAGAAGTCTTGGTCCTTATTGACAAAAACCTCCAGTAATCGATTTTCACAATCTTCTTTTGATGACAATTTCTTATCACTTTGGAAGTTTTGCAATGCAAGAAGAACATAGCAATCCAGTGGTGCCAGGTCCGGACTATACAGTGGGTGCATTAAAACTTCCCAAATAATCTCTCGGAGTTTCTGGCGAGTCACTACAGACCACGTGTGTGGCCTGGTATTGTCCTGATAGAAAACAACACCTCTTCTGTTGGCTATTCTGACCGTTTTTGGTCAATCGCTAGCTTCAAACGGTCCACTTGTTGACAGTAGAGATTCGAATTTAGTGTACGGCCATATGGAAGAAATTCATAATAAATGATTCCTCTCCAGTCCCACCAAATGCACAGCAGAACCGTTCTGGCCGTTAGTCCCGGTTTGGCCACCGGTTAAGTTGCTTCACCGCTCTTTGACCACGATCGTTTGCGCACAATGTTGTCGTATGTGACCCATTTCCCATCCCCAGCCACCATCCGTTTAAAATACGGGTCTCTTTCATTCTGTTTGGCCAAGCCTCGGGCTTCTTTTTGAACCCAGCTTTGTGCAAATGGTTTAAAACTGTTTTATGATCGACCTTAACTCCTGGGCGATGATACGACTGCTAACATTCCGGTCAACTTCGATTATTTCTGTGATTTTATCCACTTTTTCGACGATGGGCCTACCTGTGGCAGGTCCATCTGTAATATCAAACGTACCATAACGGAATCGACGGAACCAGAATGAACATATTTGGCTGTTACAGTATCGCCTTTATCAAAGAAAAACTGTAAAATGTACCGATTTTTCTCTTTGTTGACTTCCATTTTTAACACCCTGTAACTCAAAGACAGAAAACAGCAAAAGAATTTTTTTAGTGAGACATGTCACCTTTCCAACGAGCATAAATGTCAATTTGTTTGATCGATACTTTACGAGATATCAATCATTAAAGCCGTATAGCGAAAAAATAATGGATTTCTTTTTCCCCAAACTAATATATATGATTGTGCGTACGTTAATACTTTCATAACCGTCATTCATTCATTCAAACATAAACACTACGAATGCGATGACTTCACGCTGTTGAGCAAGTATAATACACGCAGTATTCTGCTCATATACGAGAGATAACGATCGGAAAATAGTCCGAGGGCTAAGCTCATTCATTTTTAGAAATTAATATCTCATTAATTTCATTATATATGTACAAAATTTTAAACGTACAGGTTCAGGATAGCATTTTATATATGTCTATATTTCTTTTTTCATATTTGATAGTGCAGATTACAAGAATTACTAAACTAAATTTTTCGCGCCGTGACATGAGGGGTTAGAAACAAGAGAATTCCAGTAAAGATATTTCGGTAGGTTGAGCCTGATCGTTAGTTTGTCTTGTATACCTATATACAATAGAACGATCGGTGACGGGTCAAAAAATTACACATTTGTAAAAAATAAAATTTCGTACAAATGGTAATTTCAATACTTTATGTAATATACAATTTATATATTTTTATGTATAAATATTTTTTTCAAATTTAATATATATATAATAAACATATAATAATATACATATTATTTTAAATGAACCTACTATTGGCCAGTAATGTGTACGCTAAAAGACTCTTTGTTTTTCAATTTTGTCACATATGTCACCAAATTATTAATGGTGTACTTATATAGAACTATAGTCATTACTATTTTTATTATTTATGTTAACTATTTCATAAATAATGTGTACACATTACCGCTCGATGAAAACCGCGAGAAGGTGGTGGTTTC
>JABFPT010002091.1:5924-20438 GCA_022817245.1 Nixonia krombeini
ACGCAAAATTTCAACGCTGGAAGACAATCGAGGGAGTACATAAAAAGCGGAAAAAGATAAGTTCGTATTTTTACCGCAACCTCGGACGCTTCGTTATTTTCGTCAGTTCACGATTTTTATCAAATTTCGCGTGTAGTGATCGATGAAACGGGCGAGTGCGCGACTTTCACCGCCCGCGCAGCATACGAGCGTAGCCTGCTCAAGGGCTAATCAATTAGCATATACGACGCTCAGCGTACTTGCGACATTTGCGACCGCTGAATCCAATTTATCGATTACTCCTTTTGGGGAATTCTCTTCCCAATGGGAGTCGTAAAAAATACTCGCGCCGAGAATCGACGGTTCGCTTTTAAGATAATGCCAGCTCAGTTTGGGCGTACCGCTACGGCGACACATTTTTCTGAATCGTTATTGGCAATAAAGAGCTGACAACTGCGACAGAACGGCAGTTTTATGCGAAAATAAAGAAGACGCGTAATTGAGTTGGCTGAACTACATTTTAGCGAGTACGAGCGACGTGTCACTACGCGTTACGAGAATGTGCTAACTACGAGAAACGAACGTTTCCCGTTCGAGGCATAAAGGCGAGCAACGTCTCGAGCGACGCGCGTTCTTCGGTGAAACCTTCTCCACTTCCCGTGCGAGTTGATAATCGAACCCGTGTCGCTCGGAATATCGGCGAGAGAGACTTTTATTGAGCGATACTTCGAGGTGGCCACGCGGTCCGGTCAACGACGCGCCGTAAAAATTAACCCCGCTATCGCGGCGGGTCACTGCCAAACGACACCCGTCGGCGCCACTGCCGCGACATCGTCGAGCGATAAGCGAGCGGTATTGCCATGCGACGTACACACTTGCCGTAGCGCGCGTCGGGGAAGGTCGTCGAGCACCGCGGCGACGATCAGCCCCGTTACACTCTCCGTTACTCCATTCCGTTTCCCGGGCGTTTCGCCGAGTGCGGAGCGACAATGAGAAAATTAATCCCGTCCTCGGAAAATTACTTCAATTACCCGAGCGAACGTTACCGCAAAGAACGTCCTCGCTCAAATGCGCCTTTTGATCTCGGCCGTCGAAACGACGCGGGGCCCGAGTGAAACGTTTTCCAGCGTGGTTTCCCAACGGCGGCGAAGATCGGTATCGGGGAGCAGCGAGTCTGTGGATGTATGCGCGGCAGGAGAAAATGCGTGGGCGGCGGGCGAGCCGGCGTTACTCAACCACTTAAGCTCTTTACAGCCGCAACCGTTATTGTCGAATGTGCTAATAGATCGGCGGCTTCTATTTGCTCTTCAACGATAAATTAGCGATTACCGTAGATCATTCTGTCAATCGTCGCGTGGACGTGCCCGCGATGTTTATTTATGATATACGCGAGCCCGGATCCGCGCTTCGATCACATATCTCAATCAAATTGCGACAGGGTATTATTAGGGGATTGCTAAGGATATCTGATATCTAATGGTACTTGCCCGGCCTGTTTGCTTATTCGCAATCAGGTGCGGATGACATTTCAAACCGTACCACGAAGTGGAAAATATTCGTGCATTTCAATACGAAGGGGGGTTGATTTCGTTTTAATCAGGCCTTCGTAGATCAACGTCTCTTTCTCTTTACACAATTTCGACAATACTATTTTGCAGGTTTGAACAGTTATGTTTCCATTTACGTAATGAAATACGGTATCTGCGAGTCTGATGAGAATCTGGTGGGAAACATTTGGTGTCCATATTGAGTCGTTAGCAACGCCTGATTTCACTTTCTGCTCGAGTTACTGATTTAATTATTTGATCAAGACGGGTCACCATGTTCGCCGAATGCCGGTCAAACGAGTTGCCAAATCGCTCGCAGTGACATTTATTAATTGCGCAAAGGTCGACGGTGTATCGCGAGCAAATAACAGTAGGATGGGCACGAATGGCGGGTTCGTTTGCCGGCCGTCCGAATTCGTTCGCCTCGACGCCTGCCTGGCGCTTTTACTTATCCCGCTCCCCGATCCTTCCTTAAATCGAGAAAATCCTCGGCCGTCGATCGTTGTCCCCGCAAACGAACGTAATGCCCATAAACGAGGAATTCAACCTCCCATTTCAATGAAACTGACTCATTAACCGCTGTTTATTTCGCGCTGGCCGTCCGATCTTTATCGCGCAATTTTCTCCGCCGGGCATGCGCAATTAGCATAAGCGTCCTCCGGTAAATTTACGCGGCGCTCCGGCGCGTAAAAATGCCCGCGACGTTGCGCGACACGGCTCGCCCCGCAACGCGGCCGCATTACGCGCGCCGTAAAACAAACTTTACGGCCCGATCGCTTAATTTTATTCGAGCGGACATTTTTTCTGCCGCCGCGGCGCCTGCGCACGGTCCGTCGCCGTTCGCCGCAATTAACGCCCGTTGCGGAATGCAGTTTTACAATGCGAGTTTCATTATCGGCCGTTAATTAATCGATTACAGTCCGTCGATTCGGCGATAACGGTTGAAAAACGTGGCGAACGGCGTCACCGGCCGTGCTGCCATTTGCGCGCTCGTCACGCGTGATTCGCGTCGGTCGGGTTCCCGTCGATCGGCGCCGTCCGCCGCGAGGGGCAATTAAACCGCTTCGCATTGTTGCCGATTGTGGGCGAGCAGCGGCCTGGTCCAGCGTTGTTGTCGAGAGGGAACAATAAACCGCGATGAGAATTGCACAATCACTGTCGTCACGTGGGTAATAATCATCGGTAGGATCAACCGGCGGTGTAGCGACGGGGCGGGTAATTCCGCGCGGCGACGAAATTCACCGCGGTAAAAAACGAACCCGTGAGCCTTCGCGGTTAATCTTACCCATATAATCTCATATACCCGAGGAACAACACGTGCCGTGCTCGTTTTACGATCCGATCGAATGTGCGCGCGCGCGCACGGTAGTCGCGTACGTGTGTTGTCGAGGTGCCTCTCGCCGCAAGTCACTCGCCCTCGGTGTCGTGTGCGCTCGCCAGGCGAGAGGAAGAACCTTTCGGAGACTTTCACCGAGGCGGGTTGGAAAATTAACGGCTGTTTATCCAGCGAGTACCGAAGTCGCGTCTGCGGACAACGCGGATGGCGCAACCGCGCTCGCTTTTGTTCCGCCGGTCGTCTCGCCGCGTCAATTAATTCACGAGTTTAACACATTTCGATTATTCCTCGTCCTTCCAATTTACGCGCTTTCTTTCCCGCATCGGCTAGTCTCGAGCACTTACATTAAAACGCTTTTACGACCGCCGCACAGGGATGGACGATTCGGACGCGAAGGACGAGACGCCGCGAGGGACAAAGCCGCGAGACACGCCGGGCCAATTAAACGGTTTGCCAAGCCCGACCGAAGTGGCGCTTTTTGCCGGCGCTATGCAGCTGACTCAGAAACAGGACCCCCTGGATTGATCGAAGCGCGCTCATGACGCCAGTGCGGCTGGCGAAACGGCGGACCGGCGGGACACGACAAAACGTTAATTGTTCGCTGCGACCGCGGCGGCCCGGAGTTATTTTAACGACTGAGATGCGGCCAGGCTGGCCGGAAACGGGCCATTTTTCCACGCACATACACCGTCCTCCTCCCTCTCGCTTCGGTCGATCCGGGGATCCGATTCGCGAATCGCGTCGGCGCGATCTTTCGCTCGATTAATCACGCGACGCGAAACCACCGTTCACTAGCGATCGCTCAATTAAAGAATCTTCCTCGCGATGTAATTGTTACGATTTCTTTGCGAAGCGGGAATCGGTCTTTAAACGCGCAATGCGCCGAATAGGACGGAAAAATGTACGGTGCGCGTAATTGCTGGGTTAGAAGGCGAGCTAAATCAAAGGAGACCGATGATTACGAGGAAGTGATTAGCACATTTTTTGCAAAATAAATTCACTTGCGTAATTTACACATGTACTTTCTATCCTGGGAATAATCAAAGCAAAATATTACTGTAAAGTAAATCATGAATCTGTGCCATGTGTATGTCGATGTTGGTAACAAGTGCGCCGCAATTTCGGGAAGAATGTGGTTTTTGTCTGCAAACGGAAAAGACGCCGTCATTTTCGGAATACAGAGACAATAAGATATAACAGATCCTTCGTTAAAATTAGGTCCGCCGCGTCGCGGAGGACGATCGTGTCTGGGTTTCGCAAGCACACGAGTGACGAAGTCGTTGCGCGACTTTAATGCGGTACTTATGTATCGCGGTAGCATGGCATGGGGAACATTAGGCATGTATGCGCATCTAAATATGCGCGTGGGCCGCCCGTAATGCCCCTATAAATCAACCGGGCCATTGTTTACAGCATTGAATGCGTCATTGGCGCGCAACGGTTGATGCGACGCGTCGCATTTTCCGGCGGCTTTCGAATCGCAAGGGCACCGCCTCAAATCTGATTACAACCGAGCGAACGGTCGCCTCGGCGGAACTGCCAAGCCGACAGGCGGCGCCAGTGACCCAGCGGAATTCGGCCACTCGTTCCCTATTCTTGTGTAACGGTAACGATTTTCCTCTATTGTAACTATACACCGCGTTGTGCAAATGTGACGGTGTACGAAAATTACGCGAAATGTATAGACATGTACTTTTTTACGGCGCAAAGTTTGCAACGAACGTTCGAGGTTGGGTTTACCGTTCGCAGTCATCGTTTTATTAGAGTAGAATTTATTTTCGCGTAATTCGTGGTTGACACGCCGACATAAACAATAAGAAATAAAGAGCAGCGATGAAACGCGCGCTCTTAAGCCCCGATACGATAAATGTTGATTTATTGTATCTGGCCGTGACGTTTAGCGGAATCGGAGTATCATTAATTCAGTTCTTAATGTCAGTTCGCGTTTCAGGAAAGATGAAATTGCGCGCTGAGCTACGCCTCGTTGCATTAATAACATAATCAGGTAAAACCGACGCAGCGCACTTTCTACTCGCGGATGCGTAAAAAACGCGGTGGCGATAAACGAACGAATTTATCCTTCCTTCATTCCCACGCCCCTGGAATCCCGCAGTCTCGTATCGCGGGTTTTATTGTTTCGGTGGATTTGCTTATCGCCGCGGCGACTCGACGGAAAAGCGGGATTCGATTCGCGGCGGGACACGGCGATTCAAAGGAGATGCAATCACGGGCCGAATTACGGAAAATGGGAGAAAACCAGGAAAAGCGAGCGTAACGGCGAACATGTTGCAACGGCTGGCGATACAACGTAACGTGTAATGCGACGATAATGGCGAGTCGTAATACGGACGGCAATTCCACACGAACGTTCGAGACGGCTCGGAATCCCCGCCGCGGTTTCTCCTCGCGGCCGCATCGGGAAGGAAACGTTCGCTCACGTTCGGCCACTTTCCGTCATTTTACGATTTCCAATTATTTATTTATTACCCGGGGATTATTTCAAGAATCACTCGCCGTCGGTTCCCCTGCGAAATGCCGGCAGAACTGTTTCGCGCTTTGGTCTCGGATCGGATCCCTTGCGAAATCGGCGCTTTCTCGAAGAGTCCGCCCGGTGGTGAAACGGCTGACTGTGCGCCGCCTCCTCCACTTCTCTCCGTTAGGCGCGTGGACCGGCCTGGAAGACCGACTAATTCCGTCGACTTTGCAAATCGCCTCGGCGTAGCTAATCCTCCAAAAATCTCTTTTCAACGCAATTTATCCACTCGCGGGTATTTACCATTCACAATATTCTTACTGGATCAAACGCGCGGTCACCTCGATATTATTACCGGTGACAATCGCGGAACACCGATAGCGATTGACTTCTTGCGAGGTGGAACGTGCGGGTAATGGCGCTCGCCTAACCTAACGGCGACAAAACAGTCGGCTCTTTCGGGGTCGTCGCGTGGGGCAGCGCACGCGATCTCGGTTGCTAAAACAACTCTGACAATTGCACGGTCGTGCGTATGTACACTGGAGGCGGATAGTTTATAATTACCCGCGTTTCTTGCGGAGGCTATTGTCGTGTCGCGGACCACCCGTGCGGGACGCCGGGAAAGATCGATAACGCGGAGATCAATCCGGATGTTTGGTAGAATGGCTGGAGAATTTTTCGAACATCTCGCCAGCGTTAATTCATCGTCGGCGGTAAAAGACGTTTGTCATAGTCGCGGAGAAAAATGACGCATTGTATGCTAACAGGGCGGCCCCGGCTCGCCGACTCAACCGCCGCCGCACCGGCACTCCGTCGCGGAGCAAAAACCGGATGCTTATCGGCCGGCTCGTGACAACGGTGCGCGTGTGCACTCGCGCTATTTGCCGCGAATCGATATCGCGATGCCGAACAGCCATCGGCTATGGATCTTTCCCTGCCTCCCGAACGCCGCGAACATGACCGCGATTTCTCCCCGCGAGAGCTGCGGTACGCGAGCGTTGCCGCTACCGCGCGAACAATCGGCAAAGTTGCAAAGGTCACGGGGCAGGCTACGCCGCTGTCGTCCGGCTAATTCGTTCGTAATCGGCATCGCCCGATTTAACTTTCAGACGTTCGCCTCTCCACGGGAGGTATTTCGCATTTCGTTACGTGAAAGCTTGTCGCGGGTTATGTTGCTTGTTGCGGGTTAATGCGGCGCCCGAGGTGTACAGCCGAGGGCAGGTTTGGGCAAAAGTAGCCGTCGCTCATTTGACTGGTGTCAACATTGGAATGTTGTTGCAGGAGGAGAGCGAGCTCTCGAGCAAGTGGTGGGCCAGCGCGCCCCGCCGCTCGGACAGCCCCTGCGTGCTGGGGACTCCGACATCCAGAGAGGTGAGTACACGCAGTTAATCAGATTCGGCGAACCGGCTGAAAAATCCGGCGGAATGAGTATTCCGCTCGCCTCGACGGCCGATATTCATTCCGCTCGTGGAAACTCGCCACAGTTGCCACATTTGACACATTTGAAAATTCCCACTTCGTCGCTTAAAGGCGTTACTATTAACGGCTTTTTTTTCACAACGCTGTCTCGCAACGGCAATTAAGGCCGCGTAAACGTTGTAAATTCATCGGCGCCTTTTTTTCCGCGTGTCCGACAAATCAGCGGACCGAGCCGGCTTTCCTCGCCCGGGATGGAAACTCGCTCGAATTCACTGCCGATACGCGCTCGCGGCCGAAACGTCGCCCGGTTTGACACGTACCGCCTCGGACGTACACCGGCATACAAATGAGCGGTGCAAGTTGGCTGGTCGGAAGGCGAGGCCGCGTGCGAGGATATCTTGCCCATCTATTAGTCGAGCTGTCGATTCACCGATCTCGCCTCTTCGACAAGATTTTCTTCGCTGTTCGTTGCGTGCTCGTAACTGAGATACAATTTTGATCACGGATAATCGCATTTTAATGGCAAAGTGAGATAAGTCGAGACGAAAGTTAATCACGTATCGGGACGGAGGAACGAGAACAGGAATATAATCCCGGTGAGGCGAAATTGTGACCGAGCGAATCATTTATCGCCGGCAGTGTAGTCTGTCGCTGGGAGAAGCAGCGGGACACCTACGGCGCTGGTCGAACCAGTCCCTATCCAGGTCATCGGGTTGCCTTATTCCCCGCAGAAGCCTTTGAAAATTGACCGATAAATCGCCGGGGGACGTGTTTCCGCGACGCGGCAGGTATCCGCGAGCAGCCTCCTCGCGGGAATTATTCGGAATACCACCCACGGCCTCGACCGCGATCGCCGCATGGGCGTGACCGCTCGAGAGACCGGCGTTCGCCTCGCGTACGACGTCGCCGGGAGTGATGCCGGAATCGCCGCCAACCTGGAACCGGTGGCGACCCCTCGCGTGGGCGCCAAACTCGTCTTCGCGACCCGAGGACACTCCGTCATCGCTAACGGGCCTGGCCGTTGCGCAACTCTATCCATCTCTCTTCCTCTCCCTTCTTTTCCCATTCTCTCTCTCTCTCTCTCTCTCGTTTCAGCCCGTTTGAGAAATCCAATTCCGCAATCGCGTTCACGACTGCCCCGGCGCGCAGAAATAACTCGGACCGAGCGTAAGTCGCGGGGAATAAGCGCCGCGCGGCGTTCGTCATCGCCGCGTAACAGATGGCACGCGGTGGCCGTGAGGTGGAACGGCCCCCGCCGAGCGGAATGCATCTAATCACGACGCCGTGAAATCGCAATTGAAGGCCGATCGGGGAAACGCGGCCGCCCCGGGCGGCCGCGTCTTTCCGCGCGCTCGTCCTTGCGCAACGGCCGCCACAGTCGACTGCCATTTTTTCGACGCTTTCACCTTGTTCCATTCGCAGACTCGAAATAATTTCCTCGCATTTGATGAAACGCGAGCGTCGTGGATGCTTGGTATCTCTGGCCAGGTATTTGACGAGTTGTTTATCGGTAATGTGGCATTCGATTTTGAGCTTTCGTGGTTGTTAACGTTCTGAAATACGTTCACATTATTTTTGTCACCGTAGACTACTTCACGAATTTTCCATTTTCCTCTCGCCCGTCAATTAATATCGTTATCCTCTATCGACTGCTGGGTTATTGTCTGGTTTACCATGATTTTTCCGAACACTTAATTGGAAGATTATTACAAACTGCGCGAAAGTATGATTAATGTCGTTTGGTTGCCTGATCAGATTAAAATAGAGAAACGGAACGAAAAGTATCGTATCAGGTGACGATCAAGACGCGATTATACGGGATGACTAGATAAAGGCACCACCGGGAGTATCAAGCGTCCTTTATCAAATCTTTAATGATGCCTTGTTCCTCTTCTTCCATTCGGGAACATGTACCGCTGTAAAACGGTACGTGTTTCGAGAAGAGAAGGTCTTATCAAAATCGGCGAAAGGATCGACGAACGGCGGAGCGAGGTTAGAAGGAGGCGAAACGCGTTGACTCGAGCCGAACAGTTTAACGCGATCTCGTTGATCGGGGCAGGCGATAGCGGTACGGTATCCGCTCGAGTTGACCGATTCCCGCTGAAAGTGCGGGGCTGTCGTATCTCAGCGAGTTGTCGATCCGAGCTGACGGCATTGGCATTCACCCTCTCGCATGCTAAGAGATGCGCGCGGCCCTCGAAGCAGCGGCTGCGGCAGCATTGGTACCGGCATAGTCGGCCGTGCTGGCCGATGCGATTCCGTTAGGTGGATCCAGCCGGGGGCTTCCCACGCCAATTAAACATGACTCATTAACGGCCATACGCGGTAGCCGGGATCGATGCCTGGCCGTGCGAGCAGCAACCCTTCTATAACTCTCCGTGCCGAGGCAATCGAACTAATCTCGGCTATCCGCCGCTCCGTCTGCCCGCGGTACCAGCAGCGTGTGTGCACCGGTACCGCCGCCGCTCTCTCGACGTTCCCAAAGGAACCCGAGAGGCTCCCCGAGATCCTACGCGGCTTCCGCGAACGCCGCGGCCACCGACACGAGTCGTTCGCCGCTTCCATTAATCCGTTTGCGCTCATGCGGTGCTTATCCCCGAGCTGGACAGCTCTCCATCCGCCTCCCCCTCCTCCTCATTTTCCTTTTCCGGTCATCACCCAAATGAGATATACGGAAGGGACGATCCACTGGATCGTTATTGGCGAACGAAGGACCTCGTTATCGATTTCAAAAACGGCTCCGAAACGACGGAACACCGCTCCGAGGCAGAGCCGTGGGAACGCGGGAGACGATCGTCGAAGCCCTTCTCGTCCGGGGGCCGGTCATCGCGGCGGATCGCGATTGCCTCACCGGTCGCGCGAGAGGCTATCTCGCGGTCGGTCGGCTTCCCTTTTCCCAGGAGCTCGTCTTATCTGTCGGCGGCCCAACGGATTGCCCACGGCTGTGGACCATAACGGGCGGCGCACCTGGCCGCGAGACCGTCGATCGCGGTGACGGCTTTTTCTCTGCAGCAGCGCCAATCGCGAACGACAGGAACCGTCGCGATTTTCGCCGTGCGACGAGCCGTATGGGACGGAAGGAGCGTGGGGAAACGCCGCTACTCGCCGGTAGACGAACGTTCGAGCGATCGTTATCTCGGCTACGAGCGCTAATCTCCGCCGGCGGACTCCGTCCGTTCATCCCGATCCCACAGTCTGTCTTAAATGCCCAGCCTTTAACGGACGCCCAGCATTCGCCCGCGCGTGATCTTGAACGCGGCACCGACCGGCCGTGCGGATCCACCGACTACACCGGAGCCAGGCAATGGTCGCGCAGGCGATGCAGCCGACTCGTAGTCTTGCTGCCTCACGACGCTTTATTACTACGATGTCATTTTCGCAGGATTTGCCGTGGATTGGGCAATTACGCGCAGCGTACATCGCAGTTACGTTGTGCACGCGTGCCGTTGCGACCGCAGTGTTGCAACGGCTGCGGTGCTCCAGGTGCGGTATTATTTGTCGCTCAACGGCACATTGCGTATGTCAGTGCGTAGATGGATAGTCTTGCGCAGATGGCAGCTCAATTGTTAAGGACGAACACTTACAGCTAGCGAGGATGTAGCTGATGAAACTTGTGAAATACAGTATCGAATCACTTCTTACATGACGGATGGAATTGAAATTGACAAAAGGAAAAACTTTGCCATTATTATTCTCTTCCGTACTTTTCATCCTCGTTTCTTGCGAGTAATTAAAAAAAAAAGCTTAGGTTAAAATACTATCGGTGTCTTGATCTAACCTGATAACTAAACTCTGATGAAAATTTGTTTAACGAGTTTACTTTTGTCGAATTTCGAGGGGTCCGTTGAGAAGGATCGATCGACTTATCGAAAGGACGATAACTGTTTATTCAGCCGTTTGTAATCGATTGACTTTAACGGCGTCGTCCATTTCCTGGAGCGTTTTAAACTCGTGTGTGAAGAGCGCAATTTATTATTGGGTCGACGGCAACGATCGCCTAATAACGCCACTGCCATTACTCGATCAATAGCGCGGAGGCAGGCCCGGCAGAAGTGTTCGTCGTTGTTGTCATCGTGGCAAGGCGGAGGAAGGAACGTTTCTCACAGCGGCGACGGGAAGCGCAAGCTTCCCTCGCCGTCGTAAATTAGCCGGTGTTTAAAGCGCGCGCGATTGAGCGGTAAAGCCAACGCGGACGCGTCCGCAGTTGACAAGCTGAGCCGGTAATGAGCGACGGCACGCGGCTCGTAATTCATTTCCGTGTGGGCACGAGGCGGCGGCGACCGAAACGCCGGCACCGGCGGCGGGGGACGCGCGCTGCGCAGCGCTTTCCCGAATTGCGTAATCGCGCGTACCACACCTTCCACGAGCGCCGCGTTCCGAATCGGCGACGCGGAGACACGACGCATCTGCCGGCCATTCAGCTCTTCTTTGTGTCTCTGGCGGCGTGGGCGTCGAGCACCATCCATTGTTGCGCCGTCGCTCGGCCGCGTGCAGTCGCGGGAAAACGCTGCGAGCGGGGCCGAAGAATGCGCCATGAGAGGAGCACGAGAGGAATACGAGAGGAGTAACGGGAACGGGCGACGTGTCTCGTGACGGACGCTGTCCCGACGCGCGCAACGCCGACCCATCTCCGCCGGTTCTTCCGATCCTTTTGAACGGTCCATTGTCGATTAGTCATGTCCCCGTCAAATTTGACGAAACGGCCGAGCAGCTCGCCAACGGTGATTGATGAGGCGATAATGGCGCGGAACAAATAATTATCCTAGCGCGTGAACGGAAAACTCTTCTTTCGGCGTACGTGTAGACAAATTCGCGAGATACTGTTCAGCAGGATGGAAACGATAGAAATCGAGTCGGAATAGTTCGATTGGGAAAAGTTTGCGCCCCCCTGAGTAACGCGCAGCGCGTAGCACGTACGAGGTGTGGCCGGGCGGTAGGTTAGGCGACGGCGCAGGTTCCAGGGAGAGGCGCGTCTTTCGATTGTTGCGCGGCGTGATTGCTTTGTTGGGCGCATTGTCGGAGGCATAACTCGTCGTTTCACACGCGACCCACGACTGACGATCTTTGCCTGAAATCACATGCGTGGCTCCGCCGATTCCCAGGCCCACTTTCTTCCACATTCTCCCGCCGCCGCCGCCACAACGATCGCGAAGGAGTTTGTTAATGGAAACGCTTTATTTATGCGTTTTCAGTAATGGAGGCAGCGTAGGAATTAATTCGTTTGAAATAACGCGTTAAAATAATACGAAGCGTAATAAATATCGTGAGATCAAAGTGACATAAGACGTTACGTTCCGTCTTCTTCCGTCGACAAGCCGTGAATTCGATTATTTCATTAGCGTATGCAAATGAGGTCGCGGAGCGTATACGTAAGTGTATTTTGGGCTTTCTCTTGCAAGACTGACCCATCCTTGCTGGAAACGCGGACGCGTTTTTCCCCCTGTAGAGAATATTTATTTCGTTAAATAACGAGGTTTATAACGATAATCATTTTAATGAAACGATGGCTTAGCTGAGCAACGATAAATGGTATAATATGATGAAAAAACAGCGTTTGGTTTATTCAAAACGTGAAAGACAGTGAACATAAATACTTCACTTTCGAGAGTTTTTCATCCTCAAGCGCTTTCGATAAAAAGACTACAAGAAAGTACATTGATTTGAACGCGAACATATAAATATAAACTTATAAATAATCGAGCAACTGCATTGCTGAGACAGGTTTTATTACATTGACGAAAAACAAAACGTTAAACTCGTCGTTCATAATATTTCGAATTGGTAATGTGGGTGATAGTCGCATAAAGTTGAAAATTGAATTTTCAGTTGCATAACGAAAGATAACGTGTAATTTGCATCTCATTATAGACTCTTCACCTTTTTTTATTTATCCGAAAAAACATTTTATTTTAGTAATTAATGTTATTGCACAATAGTCTTTTATAATAGTAATATTTTTACGTTAATCCCTAATAAAAATGATTATTTAAAATACATTTTGTTTCGTTACACAAGCAACATTTTCAAAATTACTTATTTTTATAAAAAGCAATGTCACTTAGCAAAATTGTTCGTGAATTAACGGCACATGAACTACAGCACTTTCGAAGGAAGTTGTAAAAACCTTCGAAAAACGTCGATGGCCGTGGAGAGTCAATATCACATTTTAAACTTATCAGCTGTTGCGTTCTTAATTTCGCGAATATTTCACCACCGGAAAGCTCTTTCAAAGCGCTCGCTGATAATACTGTAAACAAACACGTTTATAACGTCTATAGTGATTGCAGAAGTGCCTATTACTTTATCTTCAAATTCATAAAATTAAACACAACGAGGCACTCCATCTTACTCGAATTTATTGGTATTTAACCGGACAGTCCCTTTCACATTTAATTTATGTTAATCAGTTTTAATGCAATAGATAATTCAACGGTAAACGTTTTCCGTGAATACATTTCATTGGGAAGAAAAAAGATCGAACTAGGCATTTCAACCGCGATGCGGTAAAGTTCTCAAAATGTTTATTATTTAAAAAAGCCAACGGTCGTTAAATCGAAAACGATCGATCTCTGAAACGGGACATTGTTAATTAATCGACGGTAAAAGTTTCCGTCGAAAAGAATGCGAATGACGTTCGTAACCCCGTTAATTAAACTTTCATCCGAGGAAAACAATATAATTTGCGGTGGTAAGAGGCGGGCGATGGCGAAGTTAAATAAGGAAGCAGAATCAGCCGCGAGATGTTAATCGTTGTGAGCGGCTACGAAATAAAGCGGCGGCGCGCGATCGAGGAGGCAGCTTTGTAAATGAAGTTGGCTCGATCGCGTCAATAGATTAAATAGACGTATGATAAAAAGGATGTAAAACGAGGCAATAAAAAGAGCGGGTAATTGATTTTTCCTCGGTCGCACACCTCTGCACGAACAAGAAGTCGTGTACGACAACGAGGAAGAGGAAAGAAGCCGTGCAAGATGCGCGCGGATTTTTTCCAAATAAAATCTGTTGAGTCAGTGGTTGGCTGGTGGTAACATCTGTTGCCTGAGTACCGTACGCGAGAGCGCGCGCGCGCGCGCGCGAGAGAGACCATCATTCTCGAACGTGGAGAACGTGTTCGAATGCGTTTTATTGCAAATTCACTTTGTCTCGTAGGCCGTTTCTCGAGTAAATTTCTCGTCGATCGAGCAAGACGGGCAAGCTGTAATTTCGAGATGACCCTCTCGCTATTGTACGTCATAGACCAGCGTCTCTCAGCTTTTTATCGCCTCGCGTCACACGAATTCATTGTTCCCGATCCTTCCGCGACTTTCTCCCGCCGGACGGCATTGTCTCGCCAGATTCCTCGCTCTTTCCCCTTTTCTTACCGATTTGCGTGTCAATTTCACATTTGCGGTCTGCCACATTGCCGATCTTTACCGATCTTTACCGATCATTCGCATCTGTATAACCCGCTACTCGACCTGTCCAGTAAAGGAACAAGACGATCGAGATTTTCAAATGAAAATCGGTAAAAAACACGCCGCACTTGCCGATACCGTGAACAAAGTGCATCGCTGGTACAGATGGAGGTAGCGATGATCGGTACGGCGCGGTTTGAGAATCGCTGGGTAGGAGAGGCGAAGCAATCGGCGCGGAGACAGAGTGAAAAGCTCGGAATGGTTATCCGACGTTCGCGGACGATCCTTCGCTAGCGTGAAAGTGGGACTTGGGACTACAAAACGGCATTGTCGAGAGCTGCGCGATGTGATTTATCGTCCATCGTC